>OY740805.1:26364336-26439336 GCA_963514005.1 Raja brachyura | reverse complement strand
TTTGAAATAATTTTCACATTTCATTGAAAGAAAATAAAGATAATGCCCACCACTGTTACCAATTATTTAGCTTAATATCAGATGGATCTTTACTGTTTTTTAACACATTTTTTTCTTTTTTAAAAACACAATTATTTAAGCCAACACCACTCATAGCATATTAGCATTAGAGATCAGCTCACATTAGCCCTTAACCCCACCTAGACAACAAACACTATTTCAAACTTTCTTAATCAACGCTAGCCAGACAAGTTTCTCAGACATTAACGGGTTAAACAGAGTCTCTGGGCTGCAGTCTTCGGCTCGGTTTATTTAGAGTTCAGTTCTTACCGGCTGCCAATCGGGTCTGTAGAAAATCAGTCCTGCTTGCCTCTTCTGGCTATCCCTGGCTTCTGGTGCTGTGTGCCCCTTTACAAAACCCCGGGCAGAGCCCGACAGGCTGGGGTTCCGCCCACTTGAATCACTGTCTTGTGATTTCAATTTAGCAATTCTCTGCACCTGTCCTTTCATTCCAGTTTGATTTGACAGAGATTATGTTAATTATATATCCATATCTATCGATATGCCAAGATCTATTACAATTAAGTCTCAAACTTTTGTATCAGACAACAGCGGGCCCCAAGGGGTTAACCTTGGAACCTGCTGTTGTCTGACACAAAAGCCCAGATAACTTCCAAGTACCCTTGGATAACTTCCAAGTATCTGAGTCTCCTCCCCTCCCCTTTACGCGCAATTAAAACTAAATCTAGTATATCCATAAAATTTGTTAGTATGTTAATACTTATAAATCATATTTAACTCGTTATTCTTATATTCAGCAAGTAATTAACATCATGAAATAAACAACGGCCATTGTTACACTATCTCTTAATATTACACAATTTTATTAATTATATTTTATGTTAATATATAATTGTGTGTTTCTTAAATCATAAGTTTCTATATACAAGTCCACTGATACTATTTTTCCATATTCTCAAGTTATTTTCCCCACCACAGTTTTTTTCTTTTTCAATCCTTTGTTGAAATGAAACATAAAATCCGACCTTGAATTAACTTTCCAAAGATAAGATGTCTAGACAACGCCGCGTGGAAAGTTCGCCATCTTAACCAGAGCAGTCTTTTTTGTATGTTAAAAAAAGGAACCACAATCCTTTCTTCTGTGTTATTGTAGGAGACCAACTCCTAATTATCAGTAGGCCTCCTGTGTGATACTTTGTGCATATTTAAATGCCTCTTCTGGATCCGTGAATGCACGTTCAACAGAGTTATAAGTAATTCTCAATTTTGCGGGATATACTATCCCATATCTTACTCCCTTGACCTCCTTCAGCAGCCTTCTCGTGTTGGTAAACTTGTCCCTCTTTTCCATGACTTCAGCTGGAAAATCACGGAAGAATCTTAGTTTGCCTTCTCCAAACATCAAATTCACTCCATATGGAATATTTTTCATAATTCCTTCCAGGGTTGAAATATCATAGAATTTCAGAATAATCTGTCTCAAAATCCTCAAAATATAAGATACATTTGTAATACAATGATCACACAAGTCATACACACTTCCACACCAAGAAGAAAGATATTTCTATGAATCTAAACAATTTCTATAAGTCTAATGTTTACATTCCTACTAAGATAATACATTTCACAACTTGTTTCACTACAATTTTACTATTACATTTGTATTTAAAACATTAATTATGTTAGTTTGCTGAATTACAGTTTCTAAGTTCAAAACACATACACATCTCCAAACCAAACATGAATGGGTCGTAAATCTGTCAACTTACTGTTAAGTGTTTGGTACCAGGAGAAACTTCATTCGTAACTTACAGCCTCCCCTTTTCCTGCTATCTCTGGGAGATGGATTTCCAATCTCTCTACAAGGCCTTTTACAAATATTACCGAACAAAGTGTAAATTCACAACTCAGAATTACATCTGCTTCTTCGACTTTCTATAAACATAGGAATGTCACATATCCATCAATCTAATTATTTTCCTCTCCATTTCCTCTCGCAACTGTTCCCCTTCATATGCATCCTACCCCTAACTCAATCTCATTATAATTCAACATAGCCAAGGCCAAGCACAGGGCCTCTCAGCCTTGAATTCTATCTCAAACTCAGCACAAACCTCATAACCTAAGAATGTAGCCATAGAGAAAAGAGTTGACCTCTGGCCTAAGAAGAGGCCCCTATTCAGCGATCCATTCTTCAACACAAAGTCAGGTTCAGGTTAACTGTTTCTATGTCTTCACTCATCCTTCCCTGTGTGTGTATATGCTTAATTGCACTTTATTCCGTCAGCAAAACCTTAAGCATTTCTTTGCAAATTACCTAGCTTTTATAAAAGTCACTATCCGAGCAGTTCTATTTATAGACTACTTCCTCATTCCCCACTCTGGTCATTCTATGACCACTAATAGGATAATAACACAAGGCAGAGATTCATCAGCATTGGCTTATTAGTCATCCAAGTTTATACCTAATCTCAAGATGCTTTATAGTCCCCAAAACCCGGACCACATGGGTCAGCAGGCTGGCTTGTTGATACCAATGCTGTTCCCTACTTCTCCGCTGTGCTTCATACCCTAGCCCTTAGGGTGCTCAACTATTCTGGGCTTCATACCACTGATCTATCTCCATTTTGCTCATTCTAATACATTCACCTTCTAACAATTCTTTCTCAACCTGCACATTTACCATCCTTTCAACATCCTCACCCTTCAACATTGGAATTTCTTCATCTTCTAGATGTTGCAATAATATCTTCTCACCAGTTTCCACATTACCCAAGGCTGTCATTAGTCTAGCAATAATACATTTAACAAAAGCAATTCCCACGAAAAAACACAAAACCACTATTGCTGTATATATGGCCATACTAATGGTCCAATTATAAAATCCCACAAAACCTCAGTCTCTCCATTCAATACACTCCTGTATTCCATCGAGCAGTGTAATAATGTCATTTTGATGTTGGGATGTTACTGTTCTGTCCTGAATTCCCATCATACATCTGTCTTTCACAATAGCACACGTCCCTCCCTCCCTCACGGGCCAACAGATAGTATAAGGCATATCTATCCTGTAACAAGAACAGACACATTTCTGATAGTGCACCACATAAGTCTTGTCTTCACAACCCAGGTAAGAATGCCCATTATCACAAGGTTGTGGGAAACAGTTGGTGACAGTTTCGACCAGAACTGACTTCTCACCTTGACACCTTACTAACCATTCACCCTCCCGCATTCTGTAGACACTGCAAACAGGCGACTAACTGACTTCATAGCAAGGTAACGCACGATTTGTCCTTTCCCAAATAGTTAATTATGGGCGTGTATAAACATGTTAGAGTCTGTTTCTTCCAATGCCCATTTCTCCCATGTTTTTCTCATGTTCTTTCTCCTGTAAACAAGGGTAGACCTCTAATGCTTCTCGATAGCATAGTCCATCATACAAATGTTCCTTTGCTTCCAAAGTGGTCTTCCAAAGAATACCGTCTGCAGAAAAAGTCAAATCTGCTCTCCTGAAACCAACAGTGTAATTCCCATAGGAGTTGGTTATCTAAGTCTACCGGCCAATCGGGCCGACGCAGTATCCCATTGCAATAGTCAATCTTTTTTGATTAACATTTGCATTAGAAGCCATACATATTGCTAATGATATAACAGTTTTCCAAATATACATTTTACATGTTTCCAAAGTTATATAAGTATTACAGAATAATATATATAAGCTTTTATTTTTGTTTAGAGAGTGAAAAGAGTAAAGAGTAAAGAGGTAATAGATGTTTAATCAAAGGAGTGTGATTAAATAATATTGATTATGATTTTGATTATATATGAAATTTTTTTTTTTTTTAATTAAAAATTTTTTTAAAGAAATAAAAAACAATTTAAAAAAAAAATTCTTTTAAATTAAAAAAAATAAAAATAATAAAAAATTAAAAATAATACTAGCAAATAATTATTATACTTAAAAGAGAAACATTGAAGTATACATCTTAACAATGAATGGAACAATTTCACATATCAATATATATAGAGACGAGTATACAAGTCTCAGATTAGATCTTTTCATCTGATCTTACCACCGGGTATTTATTGAGTTACAATGCTGAGCCCAGCTACCCCTTCATATAGTCAGTGCATGGAGACCATATTTGTTCAAAAAGTTCATATTTGTCCATTAGGATAAACCTAATTCTCTCCAATTGCAACAAATGTCTCCAACATTTCCACAGTCCACATTTTAATTGTGGGGGATAATGTTCCCTTCCAGAATTTTAATATTAATTGTTTTCCAATTATTAAACAGTAATCAAGAAAATTTATTTGATTTACTGTAAATATTTGATTTGAATCTGAAACTCCTAATATTATTAGCTTTGGGTCAGGATCCAATTTAATCTTAAGAACTATAGAGATGATTTTAAAAATTTCAGTCCAATAACTATTAACTTTTGTGCATGTTACAAAACTATGCGTTAAATTAGCTTCTGAGTACTGACATTTATCACAAATAGGAGATATGTTAGGAAAAATTCTATTTAATTTTGTTTTTGAATAATGTAATCTATGTAATACTTTGAATTGTATCAAGGTATGTCTGGCATTTAACGAACAACAGTGTATACGTTGTAGACTTTCTTCCCAGGTGTCTTTTAATATAGATAAACCTGTTTCATTTTCCCATATTTGTCGAAGTGATTCTGTAGTTGGAATTTCCCTATCCAAAAGGGTATTATAAATGTATGCTATTAATTTTTTTGTATTTGGGTGCTTGTTAAGCACTTCATCCAATAATCCTAGTTCTCTATTTTTATAATCTTGAATGTTTGATTTGACATAATCTCTAATTTGTAAATACCTAAACAAGTTATGTGGGTGCAATATCTTTTAACTCTTGAAATGAGAGAAATTTCCCTTTCCTATAAAGGTGTTCTATCCTTATAATTCCTAAATTTTTTCCATTGTCCAAACCCCCCCATCCAATATAGAGGGCTTAAACAAAGGGTTATTCATAATTGGTAACCAAAGCGACATATTATCCAAATGTAGAGTCTTAACTATTTGTTTCCAAATACGTCTATTGCTATAAATTATAGGATTTTCCCTATAAATATTTTTTTGTACCACCTTTGGAGCGAGGAGCATCGTACTTATATCGAAAGGTAAACAATCTTCCTTTTCCTTTTTTAACCAAGCTGGTTCCTGATCCATATTTACCAAGTCAATCTTGGTGACATTCCAGGATCCAAAGGCATCCGGGCCATTGCACTGCATCACATCTCTTTTGCAGAGGTGAAAGACTCTGCTTGTTTGGCCCGGGACACATCGTCAAATTTGTCCTTCATTTCCCTCCATCTGCAGTAGCAACAGGATGCAGAGCAGGATGAATCGCCTCATTTTAATTTATCTGGAATATGCAAAGGTGGACAAAAAGCACATTTCTTAGTTAATTAGCTTAAACAACTATTCACTCAATTTAAACGTCCTTCAGTCAGTCGGTCCAGTAATCAGTCGCATATTCTTAACCATAGAGCAAAATAAGGCTTCAAATCTAAACTTGTTAAAATTCAAAACTAAACTGATGAGGATACAACTAACTTATAAGAATACGAATACAAGTACATTTATAAGGACACAACTCCTAAGGAAAGCAGAAATATAAAAACAAAGAAAAGTATACTACTCCCCCTTTTTGATTGGGCTCCCCAATCAATTTGCTGTGGTGCAGATGAACCCATGCAGCACGACCCTTGACCTTTGGCAGCGGTCGGAGTGGTGAGGATGACCTGGAAGGGACCATCCCAATGTGGGTCATAGAAACATAGAAACATAGAAAATAGGTGCAGGTGGAGGCCATTCGGCCCTTCGAGCCAGCACCGCTATTCATTGTGATCGTGGCTGATCGTCCGCTATCAATAACCCGTGCCTGCCTTCTCCCCATATCCCTTGACTCTACTAGCCCCTAGAGCTCTTTCTAACTCTCTCTTAAATCCATCCAGTGATTTGGCCTCCACTGCCCTCTGTGACAGGGAATTTCATAAATTCACAACTCTCTGGGTAAATAAATTTTTTCTCACCTCAAAGTCTTAAATGACCTCCACTTTATTCTAAGGCTGTGGCCCCTGGTTCTGGACTCACCCAACATTGGAAACATTTTTCCTGCATCTAGCTTGTCCAGTCCTTTTACAATTTTATATGTTTCTATAAGATATCCCCTCATCCTTCTAAACTCCAGTGAATGCAAGCCTAGTCTTTTCAATCTTTCCTCATATGAGAGTCCCGCCATCCCAGGGATCAATCTTGTGAACCTACGCTGCACTGCCTCAATCACAAGGATGTCCTTCCTCAAATTAGGAGACCAAAACTGTACACAATACTCCAGATGTGTTCTCACCAGAGCCCGATACAACTGCAGAAGAACCTCTTTACTCCTGTACTGAAATCCTCTTGTTATGAAGGCCAACATTCCATTAGCTTTCTTCACTGCCTGCTGTACCTGCACTCCAACTTTCAGTGACTGGTGTACAAGGACACCCAGGTCTCGCTGTACCTCCCCTTTACCTAACCTAACCCCATTGAGATAATAATCTGCCCCCTTGTTTTTGCTGCCAAAGTGGATAACCTCACATTTATCTATATTATACTGCATCTGCCACACATCTGCCCACTCACTCAACCTGTCCAGGTCCCCCTGCAACTTCCTAACATCCTCTTCACAGTTCACACTGCCACCCAGCTTTGCGTCATCCACAAACTTGCTAGTGTTGGTCCTAATTCCCTCTTCCAAATCATTAATATATATGGTAAACAGTTGTGGCCCCAACACCGAGCCTTGCGGCACTCCACTCGCCACTGCCTGCCATTCTGAAAAGGACCCGTTCACTCCTACTCTTTGCTTCCAGTCTGCCAACCAATTTTCTATCCGTGTCAACACCCTACCCCCAATACCATGTGCTCTAATTTTAGTCACCAGTCTCCCGTGCGGGACCTTATCAAAGGCTTTCTGAAAGTCTAGATACACTACATCCACAGGCACCCCTTCATCCATTTTACTTGTCACATCCTCAAAAAATTCCAGAAGATTAGTCAAGCATGACTTCCCTTTCATAAATTCATGTTACTCCTGACTCAAAATTAATAATATTAGGAATAACGGAACCAAATCAATTCATTACTTCGAATCAAATAATTTTTATTGATTATAGTTTAATAATTGGGAAAAAATTAATACTAAAATTTTGGAAAGGCTCTATAACCACCACAATTAAAATGTGGACCACAGAAATGTCGGAGACCCTATATTTGGAAAGAATATGATTTGTCTTAATGGACAAACAAGAACTATTTTTAAAAATATGGTCCCCATTGATTGAATATTTGAAGGGGCAAACTGGTTCAGCACGAGAACCCGACTGAAACCAGAATCGAAGAATAGATGAAGTAGTACATTTCATAAAACGCGGATATATCTCCAACGATGTAAAATCTGTAGAATATTCCATTCTTTCCCAACTTTTTATATATATATATTTTTCTTTTGTTTAATCTTTTTCTACTATTTTCTACCTTTATAAAAAATGGAAAAAAATATATAGAAGCACGATTATTAAGCAAGGATTAACATAAATAATACTGATTATTCAATTCAATTCAATTCAATTCAACTTTAATGTCATTGCACAAATACAAGTATAGGTACAACGAAATGCAGTTTAGCGCCGTTCGTAGTGATAGCAATATGGAAAAATAAATACAGAGTGCAGTGATAGCAATATGGAAAAATATATACAGGGTGCAGACAATGTGGACGGAGAGGCTGGAGAAATCTATCAGCGGGACTCCGAGTTCAGCAGTGTGATGGTGTTATTGTAGAAGCTGTTGTTCATCCTACTAGTGCGGGACCTGAGGCTCCTGTACCGCCTCCCTGATGGTAGGAGGGCAAACAGTCCATGGTTAGGGTGTGAGGGTATGTATATCTACAAAGAACAAAATGATTTTTATTATGTCAACAATGAACACGCACCTTTTTTAAAATTATATAATTGCTTCTAACTAATAAAAAAATTTAACAAAAAAATAAATCCATGTTGACTTGGACTAATCCTTTTACTGCTATCCAAATGCTGCGTTATTACCTCTTTAATAATTGACTCCAGCGGGGGGCGTTGGTGTACAGCGGATGGAGTGAGACGTGCTTTCAAGAGCTCTCCTCCGCTCAGTTTAAAATTATTTAAAAATACGGTTTTCCAGTTAAGGTCGCTCTCAGCACTTTTCACAGTCTGTTTATCAACCTCGGCGTGGAGCAGACCTGCATAAAAAGACCTGTAAATGTCAGACACACGCAAGAGAAGAGCTACCCTAAGAGATCTATATGTAGACAAAAAGTTTGCTTCGTTTAATCAGCTTAAATCAAAATTTAACCTTTCCAACTCTCATTATTTTCGCTATCGCCAAATTAGACACTACGTTAAAGACCAAATTTCAAATTTTCAAACCATGCCTGACAGTTGCCCACTCTACGAGCTCCTGCAGCTTCCTCCAGACTCCAAAAATCTAATATCTTGCTTTGTGCGTCTATTCACCACCTCTGTATCCACTAACCATCTGAAAGAAGCCTGGTCTACTGAGCTGAATTTCAAGGTGTCTGACAACATTTGGAATGAATGTTTGACCAGAATCCAAACTTGTTCGAACAATGCCAGGTATAAACTGATCCAGTTTAAAGTCATCCATAGACTTCATTACTCAAAGACCAAATTACATCGAATCTACCCGGCTATTTCTCCACTATGTGACAGATGCAAAGGTGCAGATGGTTCTTTAACACACATTTTCTGGCTCTGTCCTCATATACAAAGATACTGGTCTGAATATTTACGTGGTTCTCTGGGGTTTATGGAAAAGATATTCCCCCCTGATCCAGAACTGGCACTTTTTGGATGCTCAGAGACTGCTTTGTACTTCACGTCTGAAGAACAACAAGCACTGATGCTTGGTATGGTGGCAGCCAAGAAAATGATCTTAACAGACTGGAAATCTCCCACACCCCCCTGCTTCAAAAAATGGCTCAATGAAATGATAACAATCATACAGATGGAAAGGATACCCTCCTACAACTCCAAGATACCCAACAACTTTTTACGTGTTTGGGGACCATTTGTCAACCACCTCAAAGACCAATAATTTCATCAGCTCATATTATTTGCAGTGATGTAGTCCTGTGCTGTTCACTAAATTTTACTAAATGCAACTAAATTTAAAGTGGCACTTTCTTCCCAATAACCCTCTCTGGCTAAACCCCTCCCTTCACCACCACCAGTTTAAATTCCAGTTGGAATATTTTGGAGGACCAAGTAACCAAGAACCAAGAACTTGTGCTTTTGCAATACCTGACTGTGTAGCACCATATGGATTGCACCAAACTGTTATGTCTGGAGGCTCTTATGATATTTTAATTTTTTATTTGATGTCTTTTTTTAAAATTTTTTTTTTTTTTTGTTTGTTTTTGTTTCCTCTTTTTTTGTCTTGTTTTGTTTAAATAAAATTAAAAATAAATTTAAAAAATAATAAAATTGACTCCAGCATCTTTCCCACCACCGAAGTCAGGCTAACTGGTCTGTAATTCCCCATTTTCTCTCTCGCTCCTTTCTTGAAAAGTGGGATAACATTAGCTATCCTCCAATCCACAGGAACTGATCCTGAATCTATTCAACATTGGAAAATGATCACCAATGCGTCCAGTATTTCTAGAGCCACCTCCATGAGGACCCTGGGATTCAGACCATCAGGCCCAGGGGATTTATCATCCTTCAGTCCCATTAGCCTACCCAATACTATTTCTCGCCTAATGAAAATTTCTTTCAGTTCCTCTACCCCCTTAGATCCACTGTCCTCCAGTACATCTGGGAGATTGTTTGTGTCCCCCTTAGTGAAGACGGATCCGAAGTACCTATTCAACTCTTCTGCCATTTACTTGTTGCCCATAATTATTTCACCCGTGTCTGCCTTCAAGGGACCCACATTTGACTTTGCTACTCTTTTTCCCTTAACATATCTAAAGAAGCTTTTACTGTCCTTCTTTATATTCCTGGCCAGCTTCCCCTCGTACTTCATCTTTTCAGCCCGTATTGCCCGTTTTGTTTCCTTCTGTTGTCCTATGAAAGTTTCCCAATCCTCTGGCTTCCGGCTACTCTTTGCTGTGTTATACATCTTTTCTTTTAGTTTTATTCTATCCCTAACTTCTCTTGTCAGCCGCGGTTGCCTCCTACTCACTTAGAATCTTTCTTCCTTTTTGGAATGAAATGATCCTGCGTCTTCCGGATTATGCCCAGAAATTCCTGCCATTGCTGTTCCACCGTCATTCCTGCTAGGATCCCTTTTCAGTCTACTTTGGCCAGCTCCTCTCTCATGCCTTCATAGTCCCCTTTGTTCAACTGCATCACTGCCACTTCCGATTTAATGTTCCCCTTCTCAAATTGCAGATTAAAACTAATCATATTATGATCACTACCTCCAAGCGGTTCCTTTACCTCGAGTTCTCTTATCATATCTGGTTCATTGGACAACACCAAATCCAGAATTGCCTTTTCTCTGGTCAACTCCATAACAAGCTGCTCTAAGAATCCATCTCGGAGGCATTCTACAAACTCTCTTTCTTGGGGTCCTGAACCAACATGATTTTCCCAGTCTACCTGCGTATTGAAATCCCCCATCACCACTGTAGCATTACCTTTGTTACATGCCAGTTTTAACTCCTGCTGCAACTTACACCCTACATCCGGGCTACTATTTGGGGGTCTGTAAATAACACCAATTAGTGTCTTCTTGCCTTTACAATTCCTCAACTCAATCCACAGTGACTCTACCTCGTCAGTCCATATGTCTTCCCTCGCAAGGGACTGAATTCCATCCCTCACCAGCAGAGCTACCCCTCCTCCTCTGCCCACCTGCCTGTCCTTTCTATAGGATGTATAACCCTGAATATTAAGTTCCCAGGCCCGATCCTCCTGCAGCCACGGCTCAGTAATCCCCACAATGTCATATCTACCAACCTCTAACTGAGCCTCAAGCTCATCTACTTTATTTCTTATACTTTGCGCATTCATATACAATACTTTTAATTCCTTACGCCTTTCACATCGATCCCTATTACACTTGGCCATACTCTCCTATCCCTTTGTGAGCTTCCTTTCCCATTAATTCTGGGGTCATTAACCATCCCATTACTCTCCTTCCCTTTAACTCCATCGTCGACTATCTCATTTGACACCCCACCCCCCTTATTCAGTTTAAAACCACCCGTGTAGCAGTGGCAAACCTGCCTGCCAGAATGCTGGTCCCCCACCAGTTAAGATGCAATCCGTCCCTTTTGTACAGTTCCCCCTTATTCCAAAACAGATCCCAGTGATCTAAGAATCTAAATCCCTGCCCCCTGCACCAGTTCCTCAGCCACACATTCAGGTCCCGTATCTCCCTGTTCCTGCTCTCGCCAGCACGAGGAACTGGAAGCAAACCGGAGATAACAACCCTGGAGGTCCTGCTTTTCAGCATTGTTCCGAGCTCTCTAAAGTCACGCTGCGGAATATTCATCCCCTTCTTTCCAACATCGTTTGTGCCGACATGCATTACCACTTCCGGCTGTTCACCTTTGCCCTTGAGGATTTTCTGCACTCTGTCCGTGACATCCAAGTGTTTACGCGTCCAGTTCCAGACCAGCACATAGCAACAAGGCTCAATATTAGATGGAACTTTGAGCGCTGGCTCCTCACCATATGCAGCCCTGACCTGTGAATGACAAGTTTGCAAAGCACGGGTTAAAGTTAATACATAGGATGCCATTTCCTCAGTCATCCGGTGGAAATGGACCACTGCGGGGGCATAGTCATTCCATGGCTTCCATAAAGGTCGACCATATATGATTTGCGCAGGCGTTACTCATGCCACACCAGAAAGTGTAGTGCGTATCTGAAAAAGAGCTACAGGAAGCAGTTTTAACCATGTTGAGCCAGTCTATGCCACTTGGCAATTTGCTAATTTGGTTTTCAAAGTCTGATTTGCCCATTCCACCAATCCGGTGGCCTGAGGTCGATACACACAATGGAGCTGTTGACGAATCTGTAATTCCTTTGTTGACAGCAGCAATAAAATGATGACCATTATCTGAACTTAACTGCGCAGGAACACCGAATCGTGGTGTGATTTCGTGTGACAATATTTTTACAATGGTAGAGGCCATATTGTCAGTGGTCAGCCATGCTTCAATCCATTTACTGAATACATCAATTTACTGAAAACGACAATTACAAGAACATACTTATAACACTGGCATCTTTTCAACTCAATGTGGTCCATTGGCAAGGTCTCAAAGGGACCTGCGGGTAAAGGGGTCTTACCTGGTTCACAGGACAAACCCTTACCTGGATTATGCTGCTGGCAAATCAGACATCACTGGCTGATACGCTGGGACAAGTCCAGAAGTTTCAGATGCCACCAGGTCTCTAGAAGCATATCACTTACGGCCTTGGCCCCACAATGAGTTGCAAAGTGTACACATTCAATAACCCACAACGCAAGCTCGTCAGACATGCAAGTCTGTCCGGCAGGCGTAACCCATAGGCTAGTGACAGGATCGTACACACAACCCTGGTCCTGCCACAGCTGTTCTACCTGTGCAGGAGCGTCCTCCTGTATTTGAAGCACTTCTTGGATGGTTGGCATTCCTTTTTCCAAGGGAGACTTATTCCTAGTAGAATTTTTAATCTGCCTCATCATGTGGGGCACAACAATTTGGTGACTCCTAAAAGCTTTCTCAGCTACCTTGTTGGCAAGGCAATTTCCTATGTCTATGGGGCTTTGGCCTATAGTATGGGCTCTAACTTTGATAACAGCATGCTGACTGGGTAACTGAATAGCCTGTAGCAAATTAACTAACCAATTTTTGTGAGATATCACTGTCCCTGAAGGTTAGAAACCCCCTGATTCTTCCATAATTGTCCATATCATGAACCACTGCAAAAGCATATTGGCAGTCCGTGTAAATATTTGCAGATAGTTCTTCGGCCAGGGTGCAGGCTCTAATCAGCGCAAATAGTTTGGCTGGCTGGGCCTAGAAGGGAGCCTCAAAATACGCTGATTCAATGTAGCAATGTTACAACATTTTGAGATTTTAAAAATCAAGTCTGCAATTTATCAGATAAAGCATAAAAAGAAGTTTAATTTGACACCTAATTCACTTTCATATCTTCAGTATTAAGAAAGTTATGACCATTTTCATACTCGGAAATTAGCATCTTGCTCCCCATTGCCTTTCAATTGACTTAACACAAAAGCTGTGATCTAGAACTGTTAAAAGCCCATAACTTTCTTAAAAATTAAGAGAACTCAATGAAATTTTCAGTTATTATAGATTGAAGCATTCTGAAACAAATATGAAACAATCTTACTTGGATTACCTGAAATTAAAGCATATAATTAGTTACTTATCTAATTGTAGCTAATTACAAAATTCAATGAGTAGATCTCAACCTATCAATTTCTTAAGAAAAGATAAACTTTTTTTAAATTGCCTAAGTGTCCAAATAACATTCACACAATAATCCACAATATAACATAATTTTTAAATCTCATTTTCATGAATTTCTGGGCCAAATGGAAGGAATTTAGTGTTTGATTCCTGTAAATTAATGGCCATTTAAATCAAATTGCGAGTGGGTTTTAGTAGAACGCGGTGGATTGGAACGTTGCGGTTAGCGGTGAAGTCGGGAGGAAAAATACTGTTTGTTCATACATTTTTTTGGACCCCATTTCGCAACATGAGAATATTATTAAAGCCTCCCGAAAAACCAACTTTTAATATAAAAATAAACTATTTACCTTTTTTTCTCCCCTACGCAAAATCCTTCCGGTTGTCGGCGCTCACGGCTTTTGAAGGTGATTTTTGAATTACTCTAGTTAATAAATAATTTAGTAATTTAAAAATACCTTAATTTATGAAATGTCGGAGCGATTTTTCTTCCGCAACGAAATCGCCCGACATTGATCGATTTTCCCTGCCTGTGGAAAAACGGCACTTTAAGCCGCCCCCCTCTGAAAGGCGCCAAAGTCTTTGCTGTGCGCTGCTCAAGGTAAGTTTTGTAACATAGAAACATAGAAATTTGGTGCAGGAGTAGGCCATTCGGCCCTTCGAGCCTGCACCGCCATTCAATATGATTATGGCTGATCATCCAACTCAGTATCCCGTACCTGCCTTCTCTCCATACCCTCTGATCCCCTTAGCCACAAGGGCCACATCTAACTCCCTCTTAAATATAGCCAATGAACTGGCCTCAACTACCCTCTGTGGCAGAGTTCCAGAGACCCACCACTCTCTGTGTGAAAAAATTCCTTCTCATCTCGGTCCTAAAGGATTTCCCCCTTATCCTTAAGCTGTGACCCCTTGTCCTGGACCTCCCCAACATCGGGAACAATCTTCCTGCATCTAGCCTGTCCAACCCCTTAAGAATTTTGTAAGTTTCTATAAGACCCCCTCTCAATCTCCTAAATTCTAGACAGTATAAACCGAGTCTATGCAGTCTTTGTTCATAAGACAGTCCTGACATCCCAGTAACATACCTATTCAATGGTCGTTCCCTCCTGATTAACATTCACAAAGCCCGACAACCACTCTCCCTTTTCTATAATGGATGAGCTGCCATCCGTAAACAGGGTAACATCCGGATTTGTTAGCCCATTCAGTCAGGGACAGCCATTGGTGGAACTTCTCTCATTTCTTTCATCACATATTCGTTTTGTGTTTTTTTTTAACCTTTACCTGGGCTTCCCTGTCTCCAATAGGACAGTCTTTCCAAAAGGCTCTCACAGCTCTTGACATGCGGGCCGGTGAAGACTGACCAGTCCACATTATTGGTTTTAATAGCCATTGCGACGCTGGAAGGCAAACAGTTCGTAGGCATAGCACAAAACTGTGGCGAGTCATTTCCTTGCTGATACTGAGTGTCACCTGACTGGTTGCCAGATGGTTTTAAACCTTCCCAGAAATTCTTCTGCAGCCTCTCCTTCCTTTGGTTTCATATCCAAAACCTTTGATATATCGATTGGCTGCTGGAGAGCGAGACCCACGGCTGCCAACATGAGCTTTAATCAATCCTCATTGTTACCTGCCCCTGGGTGCGTCACCTCTACGGCTGTGTGGTTGTCATAGGTTAAATGAACCAAGAGCCCGATATATTCAATTGCTGTTAATACTTGCTGAAGTAGTGCCCATATATCTCTGGAATCGGCATCATATACAGATATTGTTGTTCTGAAACACTCAATGGAAGCTTGAGGATTCTGATTCTTATAAGGCACTCCCAACAAAATGGCTACACATTATTCATGGCTTTTTCATTGTTGTCTTGTTGACTGGGTGGAGGAGGTATTCGGGCTCTGGGATTAGAGGACAGGACATTGTCTGACAGGACATTGGCGCCTGGAGGATGCTTTCTTATTCCGTCTATTTCAGCACCTTCTCTTGTTGTTTCTGGTGTTTGGTTTCTCAGAAGTGCTCCCTTCTACAGTCCGAACTGTGTGACCTTTCCTTCTGTCCTTCTCGCGCCTGGTCTCTAGACTGGGACCTAGCATGCCAAGCTACGGGGTCTGTAAACTGGGGCTTCTCCTTCTTCTTGGCTCAGACACCTGAGGTGGGTGCACTGTCAGTTCCTGACTCTGCCTTGGGTAGACTTGGGTAAATTCCTGCCGCCACTGACTAGGGCTCGGGCTGTGTTGTGGGTGGAGCTCGACCCGGGGGCTGATAGGGAAGTGGAGGTGTGCTGGGAGCCAAATTCCAATCATTTTCCGATGCCTCCCCTTTATCTCCCTCTGCTCACTGAAGGCCAACCATTTGAACTGCGCAGTCCTTTCTTATCTTCAAAGATTCTCCAGCCTGCTTGTTTTCATTCTGCTCTCTCTCTCCCCCCCTCTCTCTCTCTCTCTCTCTCCCCTCTCTCCCCCCTCTCCCCCTATCCCCACTCACAGCTCCCCTCCCCCTCTCTCTCCCTTTCCCCCTCTTCCTGTCTCCTCCACCTCCTCTCCCCCTCTTTCACCCCCCCTCCCTCCTGTGTGTGTGTGGGGGGGGGGTGGTTAGTGTCCGTGTGAAGCCGCAGCAACCCCCCCCCCCCAACCCTCCCCCCCAAACCACCACCGCGGTTTAATTTAGTTTATTACAACAATCTTTATTAACACGCGAGAAACTTAAAACATGCATGCAAACACTTGACTTCTAATGACTTCTCCTCTACTTTACTATTTCAACTTATCACTTCTTAAACTAAATCAGTCAGATATTGCCCCTATGAATGAATTGGACAGATTCACTCTGTTGGTAGGGGGTTTGTCTTCAATGAGCTTGGAACTCAGGTCCCACCTTCTTGTGATGGTTGTTCCCGGGTTGTCGCTGCCCATGTCTCAGACCGCCCTTCTTTTATACTCATTTTCCTTCAATCTCCTAAAGGAAGCCTTTGTTCTAACCCAAGGCTCTCTCTCACAATTCTAAAGTCAATCGTTTTGAGTTGTTACTCATCCAAGTGCTGAATAAACAAAACGCATCTTCGTTCCTTATCAACATTTTCATTCTCATCATACACTTCCTTTGCTAAATGGCCGTTCCCAGCCACCTTATCTTCCCAAGGCTATACTGCCTAGCAATTAAATGACGTGCAGCTCTGTTCTCACCAGATGTTCATCATGTGACCATTTACACAGTGTTTCCTTGTTCACCTGTTCCCAGGGTTTTGATCTGTCTGTCTCTAGCTAGTAGCTTCCTCCCAAACCCTGGCGGGGTACTTAACATCCAGTCCCAGGCTATAGGATGTTTCCACTGGTGGGAGAGCCTTGGACCAGAGGTCATAGCCTCGGATTTAAAGGGCGCTCTTTTAGAAAGAGGAGGTGGAAGAACTTCTCTCGTCAGATGGTATTAAATCTGTAGAATCTGGGCTCCGTGCTGCATCAACTGATTCATCCTGACCAAACTTATACAGTCCCTGGCCGGTCCATCCAGGATAACATCCACCTGGTTAGGGACCTGATTCATCTAGCCCAGGGTACTGGTGAGTCAGCTGCTTTTCTGTCTCTTGATCAGGAGAAGGCTTTTGATAGGGTAGAGCATGAATACCTCTTCGGGACGTTGCAAGCGTTTGGGTTTGGACCGCATTTCGTGGCCCGGGTTCCGCTTTTGTACGCTGCTGCGGAGTGCCTTGTGAAGGTTAATGGTGCATTGTTGTCTCCTTTTCATTTTGGGAGGGGGGTCCGCCAGGGGTGCCCGATGTCGGGTCAGTTGTACTCGGTCTGTGTGGAGCCGTTCCTGTGTCTTCTTCGGAGGAGGTTGACAGGCCTGGCCCTACCTGGCCCGCGGGTTGAGGTGGTTCTATCGGCGTATGCCGATGACGTACTTCTTATGTTCACTGATCCTGGTGACCTGCGGAGGATGCGTGACTGCCAGGAGATTTTCTCGGCTGCATCTTCTGCTAGGATTAACTGGAGTAAGTGCTCTGGACCTTTAGTGGGTCAGTGGCAGGTAGACTCCCTGCCGAGGAGATGGCATTGTATGCGTGGAGTACCACGCACCTCCTCTATCTAGGGGTGTACCTGAGTCCCACTGAGGATGCTTGGCCGGCAAACTGGCAGGAGTTGGAGACGAAAGTGGTCGCCCGGTTGGGGCGCTGGTCAGGCCTGCTTGGAGTTCTCTCCTTTCGGGGGAGGGTGCTGGTTATAAACCAGCTGGTGGCCTCCATGTTATGGTACCGGCTGGCTACTCTTGTCCCACCCTCTATATTTGTAACTACTATACAGAAGAAGCTGGTGGATTTCTTTTGGGGAAATAGGAAGCACTGGGTTTCCACGGCGGTCCTGAGTCTCCCGTTAGAGGAGGGCGGCCAGTCCTTGGTATGCGTGCGTACCCAGGTGGCGGCTCTCCGACTCAGGACTGCGGAGATACATGTATGTAGAGAACCCCCCCAGATGGCACGCTCTGGCCACGTATTTTTCTGTCAGGGTCGTTGCCTAAGGGGGAGTCTCGCGGCTCCCGGTGGCTGGCATCAGTCGACCCGCTCTAAGGGGCTTGCTTGTCTTCTACCGGGATGTGCTCAGAGTGAGGAATTTGGCTGTTTTCAGCCAGAGTGTTGTTCCACGAGGAGAGGGGGATATTGTGGCTGCGGGTGTGGCCGGTCCTCACCCTGTCATGGCGGGTGTCGAGGAGAGTGCGAGCCTAGAGTGGTTCAGATAGAGCTTACCCCCGCTCCGTCAGATCTGCTCATCGGGCCTAGGCTCCGGGATATTTCTCGGGCACCGACTCCACATAATCTGAGCCGCCTTTCTGAGATGACCAGCATGCCATTTCGTGATGCAAAGAGACGCACACTGTACAGGATGCTCCTGCACATTCTGAACCTCCTTGCCTTCATCTCCCGTCCCGACACACCATGGCGGACGGTGTTAACACCCGAAGGCGGGGGAGGTCCCCAGTGGGGGTCTTTCTATAAGGGAGTTGTTCCCCTTTATATCGGGGACCTGGGGTGGAGAGTGTTGCACAGAGCGGTGGCGTGTAACAAACTTTTGAGCCGGTTCACGGGCTCGTCCGCCGCCTGTATTTTCTGCGGCGAGGAGGAGACCGTGTTCCACGTGTATATGGAGTGTGAGAGGTTACTGCCCCTGTACTGGAGGTATCCATCTGAAGGGGTTGTTCCTCAAGTTCTGGTTGCATTTTAGTCCCACGATTCTAGTGTTGGAACACAAGGCAGGGAGTGGGAAGAGCCAATCGGGGGGGTGGGACTTCCCTGCCGGTTTGCTCCTGGGCCTGGCCAAGATGGCCATTCGTGGGCGGTCGATGGCCATGCTAGAGTCGGCTGCCTGCCCCTCTTCCGGGCCTATGTCTGTGCATGTGTGTCCCTGGAGAGGGAACACGCGGTGTCCACGGGGACTCTGGAGGCTTTCCGTCAACGCTGGTCACCGCGTGGGGTTGAGAGTATTGTAAACAATGAATGCACTGTTGTACTATAATGATTATTTGTTATGCAGCCCTGTGTATTATCTAAATGGTGGCCGATTAGGAAAAGGGGAGATGCAGCGCGACTTGGGTGTCATGGTACACCAGTCATTGAAAGTAGGCATGCAGGTGCAGCAGGCAGTGAAGAAAGCGAATGGTATGTTAGCTTTCATAGCAAAAGGATTTGAGTATAGGAGCAGGGAGGTTCTACTTCAGTTGTATAGGGTCTTGGTGAGACCACACCTGGAGTATTGCGTACAATTCTGGTCTCCAAATCTGAGGAAGGACATTATTGCCATAGAGGGATTGCAGAGAAGGTTCACCAGACTGATTACTGGGATGTCAGGACTGTCTTATGAACAAAGACTGCATAGACTCGGTTTATACTCTCTAGAATTTAGGAGATTGAGAGGGGAGTTTCTTATAGAAACTTACAAAATTCTTAAGGGGTTGGACAGGCTAGATGCAGGAAGATTGTTCCCGATGTTGGGGAGGTCCAGGACAAGGGGTCACAGCTTAAGGATAAGGGGGAAATCCTTTAGGACCGAGATGAGAAGGACTTTTTTCACACAGAGAGTGGTGAGTCTCTGAAATTCTCTGCCACAGAGGGTAGTTGAGGCCAGTTCATTGGCTATATTTAAGAGGGAGTTAGATGTGGCCCTTGTGGCTAAAGGGATCAGGGGGTATGGAGAGAAGGCAGGTACGGGATACTGAGTTGGATGATAAGCCATGATCATATTGAATGGCGGTGCAGGCTCGAAGGGCCGAATGGCCTACTCCTGCACCTATTTCCTATGTTTCTATGTAACTTCATATCCATGACTATTTCATTAGTTTTTTTATTAAGAACTTTATATAAGTTTGCTGTGAATAGATATTTGATGTCATTGGCTGGTTCACATTGATATGTGCTACTGCCCCTTTAAATATTTGTCTGCAGTGTACCTGGTGAACATGTGTGGGTGACCAGGGTGAAGCCTGTGTGGATGGATTTAAATGCATTTGATTTGTTGTTAATGAGTTAGATAATTTTTCCCGTGTGGTGATTGGTTGGGGGCGGGAGCTTAGAGATTGTGGGTGATTTGGTGAGGAGAAGAAGGACAGAAGAAGTCCTGGGCAGGAGGAGAAAGGGACATGTGGAGAACAGAGACTGAGGAAAACTAAGTTTTGACTGTCCTACTGGGTCTGTAAACCGCTTAAATATCTTTCCTCGTGGTGAGGTAAGATTAAGACTTTAATAAAGACTGTCGCTGCCTGGACTTTGTGATTACGGGGAGAGTGGGAGCAACGGTTAGCTGAGCCCGGGAGACACCGAGGGAGAAGGAAGACTTCTGCCACATGGGGTCCTCTCTGGTCAGCCAACTGGCCAGCAACTGGCCATTCGCCCGCCATCTTGTGAGCTTCTGCACTGCGCACTTGTCGGCTTCAACTGTACTTGGCCTCAACGCTCTACAGCTTCGACCAGGCCTGCAACGTGGGGTTCTTCTTGTTTGTTTTCATGTTGCCGGCTTGTGTGAGTGAGTGAGTGTGTGGGCCCACATAGTAATTAATAATAAAGGTACTATAAAAAGATAGATTTATTGAGTGGTGTTGGTTGAATATCTGTGTGAGAAACACCAGTAAAACACCATATTTTTCGTTATTGATATTCTATTTTGTATTTCCCTGACCAATATATTTTTAATGGTAATTAATAGAATAAATGTGAAGGTAATTCATTGGAACATAGTTGTCAGTTGATTTATTTTAACTCTTTCTACAGTAAGGTTTACCATTTAATATTGAAATTGAAGGTGCCCTATTGTCCAAATTTAAAGAGTGCATCAATACTTAAATTAAGGGCCAACTAACACCTATAAGGGAATTAAAGTTTACGAACCTGGGGCGCAGCTCATGTAGAAGCGCTACATATTTATACCAACCCAATTAACCGACAAACCTGCACGTCTTTGGAGTGTGGGAGGAAACCGGAGATCTGAGTAAACTCACACAGGTCACGGGGAGAACGTGCAAACTCCGTACAGACAGCACCCGTGGTCGGGATCGAACCTGGATCTCTGGCGCTGTGAGGCAGCAACTCTACCGCTGTGCCACCGTGCCGCCCAGGTTAGTTTAGCTTAGTTTATTATCCTGTGTACCAACGTGGTGAAAAGCTTTTTGTCACATGCTAACCAGCAGTGGATAGTCTATACATGAGCCGTTCACTGTGCACAGATACATGGTAAAGGGAATAACGTTTAGTGCAAGATAGAGTCCGATCAAGGATAGTCCGAGGGTCACCAATGAGGTAGATAGTGGTTCAGGACTGCTCTCTGGTTGTGGTAGGATGGTTCCGTTGCCTGATAACAGCTGGGAAGAAACTGTCCCTGAATCTGGAGGTGTGCGTTCGTTTTCACACTTCTGTACCTCTTGCCCGATGGGAGACGGTGGAAGAGGGAGTGGCCGGGGTGCGACTGGTCCTTGATGATGCTGCTGGCCTTGCCGAGGCAGCGTGAGGTGTAAAAGAAGGAACTGCAGATGCTGGAAAATCGAGGGTGCACAAACTGCTGGAGAAACTCAGCGGCTGCAGCAGCATCTATGGAGCGAAGGAGATAGGCGACGTTTCGGGCCGAAACCCCTCTTCAGACTGATGGGGGGTGGGGGGAGGCGGGGGGAAGAAAGGAAAAAGGAGGAGGAGGAGGAGCCCGAGGGCTGAGGGAGAGGTGGGAAGGGGAGGAGACAGCAACAGTTAACAGAATTGAGAGAATTCGATGTTGATGCTAAGAGGATGCAGACTCCCCAAGCGGAATATGAGGTGCTGCTCCTCCAATTTGCAGTGTTGCTCACTCTGGCCGTGGAGGAGGCCCAGGACAGAGAGGTCGGATACGGAATGGGAGGGGGAGTTGAAGTGCTGAGCCACCGGGAGGTCGGGTTGGTTATTGCGGACCGAGCGGAGGTGTTGGGCGTAGACGAAGTGTAGATGGAGTCAACGGAAGGGAGGTCGGTTTGCGTGATGGTCTGGGCTGTTTGTCTGCCTGTCCATCTATCTATCATAGACAAAAAAAGCTGGAGTAACTCAGCGGGTCGGGCAGCATTTCTGGAGAAAAGGAGTAGGTGACGTTTCGGGTCGAAACCCTGTTATTTTCTGTCTGTCTGTCTCCCTCCCTCTATGTCTAAAGTTTGGCGATACAGCGCGGAAACAGGCCCTGCCGCCCGCTCACCAAGTCCACACCGACCAGCGACCCCCGCACATAAAATGTGTTGAATTTCTAGATTAAATCCGGAATGAATTTAGAACATGGTTTATTTGAATGAATATAAAACAGCAGCACAATAATGACAATTCAAGGTAGATCGGCACAAAAAGTTGATGCCTGAACTTACACATTCAGTGATCCCCGCTCCTTGGAGGAGAATCGAGGCAGTTTTCGCAGGTAACAAGCTGACCCGACTTCTAAAACACACTACCAAAAATATGGAACGTCTTGTAAAATCATGGAGATTCATGGAGATACAGACAACTACAGATGTTGGAAGCTGAGGTTAAAAAACAGTGCAGGTGGAACTCAGCGGCTCAGGCAGCATGTGTGGTGGGGTAGGGTAGGAAGGGGTATGGTTTCCGGTGGAGAACCTGAGAGTGTAGGAGAGGGATTGTAGGGCAGTATAAAGGGGAACGATGAGCGTTTGTCGGCACTGGGCCTGTACTCGCTGGCTGTTTAGAAGGATGACGGGGGGACCTCATTGAAACTTACCGAATAGTGAAAGGCCTGGATAGAGTGGATGTGGAGAGGATGTTTCCACTAGTGGGAGAGTCCAGAACCAGAGGTTACAGCCTCAGTATTAAAGGATTTTTCCTTTAGGATAGAGGTGAGGAGGAATTTCTTCCGTTAGAGGCTGTTGAATCTGTGGAATTCTTTGCCACAGAAGGCTGTGTGAGGAGGCCAAACCAGTGGATATTTTTAAGGCAGAGATAGAGATAGATTCTTGATTAGTACGGGTGTCAGGGGTTATGGGGAGAAGGCAGGAGAATGGGTTTGGAGGGAGAGATAGATCAGCCACGATTGAATGGCGGAGAGGACGATGGGCTGAATGGCCTAATTCTGCTCCTATCCTGTATGACCTGATGAAGAGGGATCTCGGACCCCATTGAGGGAAGCGGACCAGACTTGATTAGTAAGTTTGCAGATGACACTAAAGTGACAGTAAAGCATTGTGTGAATGGTGAGGATGGTTTTCCAAAATTGCAGCAGGATATTGATCGGTTGGGCAGAGAGAGGAATGGTTGGTGAAGTTTAATGTAGAGAAATGTGAGGTGTTGCATTTTTGGAAAGTCTAACCAGAGCAGAACCTACACAGTGAACGGTGAGGCTCTGGGGAGCGTTGTAGAGCAGAGGGATCCAGGAATGCAGGTGCAAGGGTCCTTGAAAGTGCCGACACAGGTAAATAGTGTGGTCGAGAAGGCCTTCGACACATTGGCCTTCGTCACTCAGAGTATCGAGTGGACTCACATTTAGAGTATTGTGCACAGTTTTGGTCACCCTGTTGTGGGAATGATGTTCTCAAGCTGGGAAGATTTACAAGGATGTTGCCAGGACCCGAGGGCCTGAGCTACAGAGGGGAGGTTGAGTGGGCTTGGACTTCATTTTTCAATGTGCAGGAGGATCTTGTAGAGGTCTATAAGATCATGAGGGGAATAGATCGGGTAAATGCACAGTCTTGTACCCATAGTAGGGGAATCGAGAACCAGGGGACATGGGTTTAAGCTGAGGAGGGGAGGGTTTGATAGGAACCTGAGGGGGAACTTTTCCACACAAAGGGTGGTGGGTGTATGTAACGAGCTGCCAGAGGAAGCAGTTGAGGCTGGGACTATCACAACAATTTACGGACTGTTCCCAGGGAAGCGTTCAGAGACGGACATCGAGTGCTGCTGGAAGGTGATCAACTCGGTGAAAGACGCTCTCTGGTCTGCCCGAGCGTTGTTCACCACCCAGCAGAGCGAGATGTCCGTCGGGGAATGTTGCCGACTGGCCCGCTGCGGACTGCAGGAGTACGTGCTGAGGGACGCACTGAAGCTCGGTGCAGCCAACACCAAGGCTCGGTGGGAGAGGACCACAGTCTAGGGTCCTTCCGTTGCTGGACATGGGGGGTCAGGGTGTGGTGGAGACGCCCCTCAAAAATAAGGGAAGGGATTCCACGGCAGTGGACCGCATGAGTGGCAAGGATGGGGGATAAATTTGAGAAATTCGAGCAATGTATGTAGACTGTGTTGAATAATTTGTGTCGCCTCCGAAAATGTCGGATGAATGTTTTGCACAGTTCAAGTATTGTATATACTTATTATCTGAATAAAGTCTATTTTAAAACTTAAAAAATAGAATAAATAGCTAGACAGGTACATGGATAAACAATAGACAATAGGTGCAGGACAATAGAACACAAACAAATGTGAGAGAGATAGACAGAGAGAGAGAGACAGGGAGAGACACAGAGACAGAGTGAGAGAGACAGAGTGAGAGAGACAGACAGAGAGAGAGAGAGATAGACAGGGAGAGAGAGAGACAGGGAGAGAGAGAGAGAGACAGGGAGAGAGAGACAGAGAGGGGGAGAGAGAGAGAGAGAGAGAGAGGGGGAGAGACAGAGACAGAGACAGAGACAGAGACAGAGACAGAGACAGAGACAGAGACAGAGACAGAGACAGAGACAGAGACAGAGATACTTTGGAGATGGAGAGCGCTCCATAAACTAGGTAAAGGGGAAGCCATGCTCCCTGGAAAAAAACAAAAGACATCTCAGATATCATGGAAGGCAAATCCTAGTCTGGGGGACGGATGGGAGGAATGTGTGGATAAAGGGACAGTAATCAGTTCTTCACATTTTCAGAGAGAGAGTTGGATCCCAGTGTACAGACAGTTCACAATAAACCCGGCTATTTTGTGGTGTCATCTTTAGGTTCACAAACACAGTGTCACACAGTTCAGTTCAGTTGAGAATGAAGGTAGATACAAAATACCGGATCTCTGGGGAGAAGGAATGGGAGACTTCTTCTCCCCAGAGATGCTGCTTGTCCCGCTCAGTTACTCCAGCCTTTTGTGTCTATCTTCATCGGCAGCCCTTTCAGCTCATGTCCGGTTCGTGTCCAATGTGTGTGGCCCCGTGGTAATCTGCCCCAGTGCCAGGGGTTCGTAGAATGGAGGGCACTCGTGGACCTTCAGATGTGGACCTCCCTTCCCGCACCTCGCTCTGAATCCCGGGGGATTCATGGCCAACCCCATCTCGACAGCGACCGAAACCTTACGTCGGTGGCCAGTAGATGGCGGGACATGGGACAAGGAAGTAGCGGGTCCGACCAACACCTCCAAACGCAATGGAGGTCCACCAGGACTTTCCCGGCTCCGGGGAGACTTCGAGGGCAGTGGCCGGTTCATTTCCATGTTCGGGACGTCCCAGGTAGGTCAGGTTGAAACCCCTGAGAGTGCAGAGTCCCAATCAGACAACCAGTCCTTACCCCTCAAGATAACTCCAGGACAGTCTCATGGAGGCCCAAGGAACAGCAGATGCTGGGATCTCCAGGACAACTCCAAAAGTGCTGGGGGAACTCAGCTGGTCAGGCAGCATCTGAGGAAGGGGGGAAATCGATATGCGACCCTCTCGGGGACCCTTCCCCAGAGAAGCATCTCTTGTTGAGACCAAGTCTAGATCTGACCATTCGCCCTCTTCAGAGGCAATCTGTGTTTGGGGAATGGACAAGAATAATCTGGGGGGAGGGTTGGCTCAGAAAGCAGATGAAGGAAGAAGCTGCAGATGCTGGTGTCCACCGAAGATAAACGCAAAAGCACTGGAGTAAGTCAACAGGCCCAGGAAGCATCTGTGGAGAACATGGATGGATGGATGGATGGACGGATGGACAGATGGATGGATGGACAGACGGACGGATGGATGGACAGATGGATGGATGGATTGGTGGATGGACAGATGGGTGGATGGATGGGTAACGTTCAGGGTCAGAAACTTTCTTTGGACTTCGGGCTCAGGAAAGGGGGTTGGGTTTCAAAACATGTCCAGGACAGGAGGCCACCAGGCTGCCATCTCTCTCAGAGGAGGTTCTGGATGGTCGAGTTCACCCCTCTCCACTCCTCCAGCACCTTGAGATGTTTGGAGTCTTCTTTGCCCTGAGTTGCGGCTTTGTTGTACTGTGCGGCCCTCCTCCTCACCACCTTGGCCGACCACTCGGCCAGCTTGGCCCGGTCCGACTCCCGGAACCCCTTGTTGTGGACCAGCATCTTGATCCGCTGCAAGGTCTTCACATAACCGGCCGGCTCGTTCCACACCTTGCTCATGTTGGTCCTCCCGGCGGCGTTCTCGCTCTCCGCCCTCTGCGCCTCCTTCTTCCACCGCTTGAAGATCCCCTTGTGCCCGGGGACCTGGTCCAGGACCGAGAAGAAGATTTGGAAGAAGTGCCTCTCCGCGTTGTGCTGGGAGCTGTAGCCGATGGACTCCACCTCGTCGCGGTCCTCGGGGGGCTGCGGGTAGTAGGACTGGGCTGGAGGTATCTGATCCCAGATGGAAGAGTTGTCCGAAACTACTCTGGCCAACAGCACCTGGTTACGGGGAGCATTAGGGACCACATTGACCCGGCTCGGACCCACATTGACCCAGCTCGGATCCACATTGACCCGGCTCGGAGAGGGAGCATTAGGGACCACATTGACACGGCTCGGACCCACGTTGACCCGGCTCGGAGAGGGAGCATTAGGGACCACATTCCAGCTCGGAGGTCCATTGACCCAGCTCGGACCCACATTGACCCGGCTCGGCGTCGACTTGGGCAGACGAGAAGCGCTGGAGTTCCTCGAAGCGGAGCCGCCGTTGACCCAGCTCGGTGGCGCTGGATAGCTCTCCACTCGCACAGACGTGAACCCGTCCTCATCCGAGTCGTTTTCCCTGCTCCCACAGCAACCCATCTCGTCCGATCTCCGGGTCTGATCAGCAGAGAGAGAGACAGAGAGACAGACGCGACCTGAAGCTTGAAATCACAACAGGAAACTGGACACAGTGTTATTTATCTGCCTGTCTTGGTGACGCCCCCAGTTGAACCATGTCCCACTTTCGGTTTCGTTTGACGTCGCGAAACTCAGGTGTTTGGGATCTGCGGGAAGGAACTGCAGATTCATAGAGTCTCTTGCCGAGGTAGCGTTGATACAGCGTGTAAACAGCCCCTCCGGACCGACTTTCCCCGCACCGGCCAACATCTGCACCAGTCCCACCTGCCCGCCTTTAGTCCACATCCCTCCAAACCTGTCCTATCCATGTACCTGAAGGTGGACAAAAGTGCTGGAGAAACTCAGCGGGTGCAGTAGCATTTAAGGAGCGAAGGAAATAGGCAACGTTTCGGGCCGAAACACCAGTACCAGTCTAACTGTTTCTAAAATAGACAATAGGTCAGGAGGA
The DNA here is from genome assembly GCA_963514005.1 of Raja brachyura. The sequence goes on along the minus strand of OY740805.1, from coordinate 26,411,873 downwards.
GGCCATTCGGCCCTTCGAGCCAGCACCGCCATTCAATGTGATCACGGCTGATCATCCCCAATCAGTACCCCGTTCCTGCCTTCTCCCCATATCCCCTGCTCCGCTATCTTTAAGAGCTCCATCTAACCCTCTCTTCAGAGCATCCAGTGAATTGGCCTCCACCACCTTCTGTGGCAGAGAATTCCACAGATTCACAACTCTCTGGGTGAAAACGTTTTTCCTCATCTCCGTTCTAAATGGCCCACCCTTTATTAGACAATAGACAATAGGTGCAGGAGTAAGCCATTCAGCCCTTCGAGCCAGCACCACCATTCAATATGATCATGGCTGATCGTCCCCAATCAGTACCCCGTTCCTGCCTTCTCCCCATATCCCCTGACTCTGCTATCTAATAGACTTATTCTTAAACGGTGGGCCCTGGTTCTGGACTCCCCCAACGCTGACAACATGTTTTCTGCCTCTAGCGTGTCCAATCCCTTAATAATCTTATATGTTGGCTGTTGTGGATAAATGTGAGGTTGTCCACTTTGGTAGCAAAAACAGGAAGGCAGATTATTATCTAAATTATGTCAAGGTGGGAAAAGGGGAAGTACAATGGGATCTGGGGGGTCCTTGTTCATCAGTCTATGAAAGTAAACATGCAGGTGCAGCAGGCAGTGAAGAAAGCCAATGGTATGTTGGCCTTCATAACAAGAGGAGTCGAGTATAGGAGCAAAGAGGTCCTTCTGCAGCTGTACAGGGCCCTAGTGAGACCACACCTGGAGTATTGTGTGCAATTTTGGTCTCCAGATTTGAGGAAGGACATTCTTGCTATTGAGGGAGTGCAGCGTAGGTTTACAAGGTTAATTCCTGGGATGGTGGGACTGTCAAATACTGAGAGAATGGAGCGGCTGGGCTTGTACACTCTGGAATTTAGAAGGATGAGAGGGGATCTTATTGAAACATATAAGATTCTTAAGGGTTTGGGCACGCTAGAGGCAGGAAACATGTTCCCGATGTTGGGGGAGTCCAGAACCAGTGGCCACAGATTCTTGCCAGAGATTCTCAATTGGATTTAGGTCTGGACTTTGACTGGGCCATTCTAACACATGAATATGCTTTGATCCAAACCATTCCATTGTAGCTCTGCCTGTATGTTTAGGGTTGTTGTCCTGCTGGAAGGTGAACCTCCACCCCAGTCTCAAGTCTTTTGCAGACTCTAACAGGTTTTCTTCCAAGATTGCCCTGTATTTGGCTCCATCCATCTTCCCATCAACTCTGACCAGCTTCCCTGTCCCTGCTGAAGAAAAGCATCCCCACAGCATGATGCTGCCACCACCATGTTTCACAGTGGGGATGGTGTGTTCAGGGTGATGTGCAGTGTTAGTTTTCCGCCACACATAGCGTTTTGCATTTAGGCCAAAAACTTCAATTTTGCTCTCATCAGACCAGAGCACCTTCCTCCACATGTTCGCTGTCCCCCACATGGCTTGTGGCAAACTGCAAATGGGACTTCTTATGGCTTTGTTTCAACAATGGCTTTCTTCTTGCCACTCTTCCATAAAGGCCCGATTTGTGGAGTGCACGACTAATAGTTGTCCTGTGGACAGATTCTCCCACCTGAGCTGTGGATCTCTGCAGCTCCTCCAGAGTTACCATGGGCCTCTTGGCTGCTTCTCTGATCAATGCCTGGCCTGTCAGTTTAGGTGGACGGCCATGTCTTGATAGGTTTGCAGTTGTGCCATACTCTTTCCATTTTCGGATGATGGATTGAACATGTTCAAAGCTTGGGATATCTTTTTATAACCTAACCATATAACAATTACAGCACGGAAACAGGCTTTCTCGGCCCTTCCAGTCCGTGCCGACCATTTATTTCCCCCTAGTCCCATCTACCTGCACTCAGACCATACCCCTCAATTCCCTTCCCGTCCATATACCTATCCATTTTACTTTTAAATGTTACAATCGATCCTGCTTCCACCACTTCTGCTGGAAGATCATTCCACACAGCCACCACTCTCTGAGTAAAGAAGTTCCCCCTCATGTTACCCCTAAACTTCTGTCCCTTAATTCTCATGTCATGCCCTCTTGTTTGAATCTTTCCTACCCTCAATGGGAAAAGCTTATCCACGTCAACTCTGTCTATCCCTTTCATCATTTTAAAGACCTCAATCAAGTCCCCCCTTAACCTTCTGCGCTCCAAAGAATAAAGACCCTGCTTTAACCTTCTCCACAACATTATCCCTGACCTGTCTGGTGTGTTCCTTGGGCTTCATGATGCTGTTTGTTCACTAATGTTCTCTAACAAACCTCTGAGGCCTTCACAGAACAGCTGTATTTATACTGAGATTAGATTACACACAAGTGGACTCTATTTACTAATTAGGTGACTTCCAAGGCAATTGGTTGGACTGGATTTTTTTTTAGGGGTATCAGAGTAAAGGGGGCTGAACACTTTTGCACGCCACACTTTTCAGTTTTTTTATCTGTGAAATAATTTGAAAACCATGTATCATTTTCCTTCCACTTCACAATTATGCGCCACTTTGTGTTGGTCTATCACATAAAATCACAATAAAATACATTTACGTTTGTGGTTGTAACGTGACAAAATGTGGAAAAGTTCAAGGGGCATGAAAACTTTTGCAAGCCACTGTACACATCGTCCTGCTGTTGCTGCATATTCGTGACTTTGGTGTTCCCCGCACCCATCTGACTGAGATGGCTGGTGACCAGAAGGCTGAGGAATATACAAACCGCCGTGCCCGAAAGTGTGAGGAATGTACCTGTCTTAGCCCTAGTATTGTTCCACTAAATAACATCTCCCCATGTGTACGTGCCTGTTATCTTGACCATTGCGTACGTGTCTGTTGCTGCTTAATTGGGTAATGTGGGAGACATAAATGGTAGCCTTAAAAGTATATAAGGCATTACGAATAAAGGCATTGAGCTGGACTCTTTGCTAGGTTGCTGACCTGTGTAACGACTCCTGCCGAATAAACTCCTGCCTCCTTGTAGGGTTTTGTCAAACAATCCCTGTTCCAGGCATACACTGGCCCTATCCCCGAACTCTACCTCCCGTACATTAACGACTGCATTGTTGCTACCTCCTGCACCCATGCAGAACTCACCGACTTCATCAACTTCACCACTAATTTCCATCCTGCACTGAAATTCACTTGGACCATCTCCGACATCTCCCTACCGTTTCTGGATCTCACCGTCTCCATCAAAGGAGACAGACTATTGACCGACATTACAACAAACCTACTGTCTCCCATAGCTATCTTGACTACACTTCTTTCCACCCAGCTTCCCGCAAATGCCCTATCCCCTACTCCCAATTCCTCTGTCTACGCCGCATCTGTGCCCAGGATCTTGTAGAGGTGTATAAAATCATGAGAGGCTACAACTGGACTTTGGAACAAGTGCAGCGACGTGTCTCTGCGGGGTGTTTCAGCTCAGCCGACGTGGAGAAGTTGGCAGAGCTGGCCAGCAAGGCGGTAAAACGGAGAGCGGAGAACTACCTGTGGGCGGAGAGGAACGGCTGGTCGGACCCAGAACATCTCAACGTTTTGGAGGAATGGGAGTGGATCGAGAGGACCATGCAAGCTGGCAGATCCCGGCCAGGAACTGGGAATGTAGGACAACAACGTGCTGTTGGAATTCCACTGGTCAGGGAGCAGGGAGGTGGGAATATGGACCAACACAGTGCTGCAACTTGCGCAGTAATTCTGTGCATCCTCATCCTCATCATCGCTTGCTTGGCCTGGATGATCCTTAAAACAAACATATGAGACCATAGAGTGTGCTGGCACCGTGGGACCTGTGGAGAGGAGATACGTGGAAATACAGATGCCCGTTTAGCCCACCCCTTCCCCCAGTTAAACCCACTCTCTCCCCCTCCCACTCCCACTCCCACTTCCCCCCTCCCTCACCCCACTCCCTCCCCCCACTCTTTCCCCCTCCCCACTCCATCTCCACCTCACAAACCCCTCTCTTCCTCCTCCTCGAATCCCCCCCACTCTCCCCCTCCAACCCCCTTCCCACCCCCCCCCCTCCCTCTCCCTCCCCCTCCCCCACTTTTTGTGTCTATCAACAGAGCACTATAGACCATGGATTTGCTTTCTCGTGGTTGTTTACACTAATGCATTGTTTTATTTTTTACTCTCCTGCAGAATGTGTCTCCAATTCATGTTTAGTGTGTTGTCGAGTCCATGTGCCTGTGCTGCTGCTGCTGCTGCAAGTTTTCCATTGTGTGTGTACAACACCGCACTGATGCATACACCCCCCTTACCTACACCCCTCGTGATGTTATAAACCTTTACACCGTCACCCCGCTGAATCTTTCCGCTGGCTGGATAGAAACATAGAAACATAGAAAATAGGTGCAGGAGTAGGCCATTCGGCCCTTCGAGCCTGCACCGCCATTCAATGGCTGATCATCCAACTCAGTATCCCGTACCTGCCTTCTCTCCATAACCCCTGATCCCATTAGCCACAAGGGCCACATCTAACTCCCTCTTAAATATAGCCAATGAACTGGCCTCAACTACATTCTGTGGCAGAGAATTCCACAGGTTTACCACTCTCTGCGTGAAAAATGATTTTCTTATCTCGGTCCGAAAAGACTTCCCTCTTATCCTTAAACTGTGACCCCTTGTTCTGGACTTCCCCAACATCGGGAACAATCTTCCTGCTTCTAGCCTGTCCAACCCTTTAAGAATTTTGTAAATCTCTATAAGATTCACCTCAATCTTCTAAATTCCAGCGAGTACAAGCCGAGCCTATCCAGTCTTTCATCATATGCAAGACCTGCTATTCCAGGAATCAGTCTGGTGAACCTTCTCTGTACTCCCACTGTACATGGCAAGAATGTCCTTCCTCAGATTAGGAGACCAAAACTGTACGCAATACTCCAGGTGTGGCCTCACCAAGACCCTGTACAACTGCAGTAGAACCTCCCTGCTCCTGTACTCAAATCCTTTTGCTGCTCACGCAACAATAGCTTTTCACTCTACCTCGGTACACGAGGCAATAAACTAAACTCAAACCCCTACACTGCTCACTGATTCATTCGGTAATTTAGTCTAGTTCACAGATACAGCGTGAAAACAGGCCCTTCGGCCCACCGAGTCCGTGCCAACCAACGACACCACCCGAGGTCAGGATTGAACCCGGGTCTCTGATGCTGTGAGGCAGCAACTCTACCGCTGAGCCGCCCAGGCAGTGGTGGAAGTGGATGGGATAGAGGTGTTTAAGAGGCTTTCACATTGGCACATATTGTGTCCTCCATAATGTTTGGGACAAAGACCCATCGTTTATTTATTTGCCTCTGTACTCCACAATTTGAGATTTGTAATAGAAAAGAATCACATGTGGTTAAAGTGCACATTGTCAGATTTTAATAAAGTATATTTTTATACTTTGCGGTTTCACCATGTAGAAATTACAGCTGCGTTTATACATAGTCGCCCATTTCAGGGCACCATAATGTTTGGGACACGTGGCTTCACAGGCGTTTGTAATTGCTCAGGTGTGTTTACTTGCCTCCTTAATGCAGGTATAAGAGAGCTCTCAGCACCTAGTCTCTCCTCCAGTCTTTCCATCACCTTTGGAAACTTTTATTGCTGTTTATCAACATGAGGACCAGAGTTTTGTCAATGAAAGTCAAAGAAGCCATTATGAGGCTGAGGAACAGGAATAAAACTGTTAGAGACATCAGCCAAACCTTAAGCTGACCAAAATCAACTGTTTGGAACATCATTAAGAAGAAAGAGAGCACTGGTGAGCTTACTAATCGCAAAGGGACTGACAGGCCAAGGAAGACCTCCACAGCTGATGACAGAAGAATTCTCTCTATAATAAAGAAAAATCCCCAAACACCTGTCCGACAGATCAGAAACACTCTTCAGGAGTCAGGTGTGGATTTGTCAATGACCACTGTCCGCAGAAGACTTCATGAACAGAAATACAGAGGCTACACTGCAAGATGCAAACCACTAGTTAGCTGCAAAAATAGGGTGGCTAGGTTACAGTTTGCCAAGAAGTACTTAAAGAGCAACCACAGTTCTGGAAAAAGGTCTTGTGGATAAATGAGACAAAGATTAACTTATATCAGAGTAATGGCAACAGCAAAGTATGGAGGAAAGAAGGAACTGTCCAAGATCCAAAGCATAGCACCTCATGTGTGAAACACGGTGGTGGGGGTGTTATGGCCTGGCCATGTATGGCTGCTGAAGGTACTGGCTCACTTATCTTCATTGATGATACAACTGCTGATGGTAGTAGCATAATGAATTCTGAAGTGTATAGACGCATCCTATCTGCTCAAGTTCAAACAAATGCCTCAAAACTCATTGGCCGGCGGTTCATTCCACAGCAAGACAATGATCCCAAACATACTGCTAAAGCAACAAAGGAGTTTTTCAGAGCTAAAAAATGGTCAATTCCTGAGTGGCCAAGTCAATCACCCAATCTGAACCCAATTGAGCATGCCTTTTATATGCTGAGGAGAAAACTGAAGGGGACTAGCCCCCAAAATAAGCATAAGCTAAAGATGGCTGCAATACAGGCCTGGCAGAGCATCACCAGAGAAGACACCCAGCAACTGGTGATGTCCATGAATCGCAGACTTCAAGCAGTCATTGCATGCAAAGGATATGCAACAAAATACTAAACATGACTACTTTCATATACATGACATTGCTGTGTCCCAAACATTATGGTGCCCTGGAATGGGGGGACTATGTATAAACACTGTTTATACATTGTAATTTCTACATGCTGAAACCAAAATGTATAAAAATGGCCTTTATTAAAATCTGACAAAGTGCAATTTAACCACATGGTATTTTTTTTCTATGACAAGAATCTCAAATTGTGGAGTACAGAGGCAAATAAATAAATGATGGGTCTTTGTCCCAAACATTATGGGGTGGGGGGGGGTGGTGGGAGTGGGGGTGGGGGGGGGTGGGGGGGGGGTGGGGGGGGGTGGGTGTGTGTGTGTGTGTGTGTGTGTGTGGTAAAGGCATGGGAGAATTATGCCTATGTAAGAGATCGATCTCTTTGGTTGGCATAATTCTCCGTGCCTTTCATCCGCAGCACTTGTAAGACGGGAAGGTCTGTGCAGCCCACGTGCCGTCAGCGCTGCCTGAAGCCGTCACTTTCAAGCGGGGCTGAAGGCAACAGAAGCTCTGCCTTTGCTGTACAGCGCATCAGTCTACTGATTCTTGGCGGGGTTTTCAAATATGGATTGTCAATATTTTAAGTGTATGTTAGAGAGAAGAATGGAGTTTGTGTACCAATAATGTGGTAAGTACATTTTGTGTTTATGTTTTTAAATACCGTATTTCCCGGGGTGTGGGGGTGGGGGGAGAGCTCCTTTCACAGCGTTTGGGGAGTTTGGCCCGGGGTAAAGTTGTGGGAAGGGCACTAATGTTATGAATGAGGGGATTGGGATAATGCCACTTGCGACGCTCCTTGCACGGGGGCGTGGAATACCACCGCATTGAGGCCGGGGGGAGAGGGGAGAGAGAAGTAGCTCGGGTGGCTGAGCGGCCGCCGGGCCGGACAGCGGAACCAGCCGCCACCTTAGCTCCTTCTGCAGGTCCCCGCTCACCTCTGGCAGCTCTCCGTCTAAAAATCTCTCTCCTGCCACTCGTTGGCCTCACTCATGTCCTTAAATTCCGACAACGCAATTGAGGTTACTCGGCTGTGCGAATTGAAGGATTTGCAGGAAGCTGCTGACATGAGTGAAGTCGGCGAACGGCAGGTGACAGGTGTTCCGACGGAGAGCACTGCCAAAGGTGAGCGGGCCGGCAGAAAGCGCTGAAGTGGCGGCCAGTTCTGCTGTCGGGTCCCGGTGGCCGCTCGCAGCTCCCCGAGCTGCTTCTATCTCCAGCTATAGTGCGTGGCTTCACGCCCGGAGAGCTGCGGTAGCGGTGGGTGAGTGAGTTACTGGCAGTATCCCCGACACCCTCCTTCTCAACACTCATGCCCTCCCCACAACTTTACCCCTGGCACAGACTCTCCACACGCTGTGAAAGGAACTGTTCCCCCAATTGGTCTAGGACTAGCAAGCCTTGGGCAAATTGAAATGTCACTGTTTTTTTATTTAACGGGGAGAACAATCTGCGCATGCGCGGTTTATATATATTTTTAAAGCGGACTGAGTGCCTACCCTGAGTAATTACTCACGGTACGTGCCTGACTAATTTGTAGTTACTTCAAGAGGCTACCTCTAAATGGAAGAGACGGGTAGATATTTGGATTGGTTGCAGACGGTATCCCTCTCTCCTCTCTCTCCCCCCTACCCCCCCCCCCCCCCCCCCCTTCTAAAACCGGCATCTGCAGTTCCTTCGGACCCTATTTCTGTCTTAAAAATATCCTCTGACTTGGCCTCCACAGCCGTCTGTGGCAACGAATCCACAGATTCACCACCCTCTGACGAGATATTCCTCCTCATCTTCCTAAAGGAACGTCCTTCAATTCTGAGGCTGTGTCCTCTGGTCCTGGACTCTCCCACTAGTGGAAACATCCTCTCCACATCCACTCTATCCAGGCCTTTCACCGTTCGGCAAGTATTTGGCAGGTTTGGCCGATTGTGGGCTGTTCCTGTGCTGAAGGTAAGACACAAAACGCTGGTGTAACTCGGCGGGGCTGACAGGAAAGACGCCAATTGGTGTGAGGGCTACGCAAAAAGCTGGAGAAACTCAGCGGGTGCAGCAGCATCTAAGCAGCGAAGGAGATAGGCGACGTTTCGGGTCGAGACCCTTCTTCAGAGGAGGTGGGGATAGTGTTAAACAAAAACCCGGAAGATGCAACAGAGAGAGAGAGAGCGAGAGAGAGAGATACATCTTGATACCGAATCCTGAGAAGGGAGTGGAGCGTCCAAGATCTCCATTCAGTCCAAGAAGACCATGGTCAGGGATGCCAATGCTCGTTACAGGGACGAAGGGGGCTTCTTTAAGGTATTTTTCTCACGTTTGGACCGACTTGGCCATAACCCCGGCATCTCCGGGTGGTGGGAGAGAGAGGCCGAGCGAGCCGAGAGCAGTGGAGACAAGTTCAACATGGGCAAAGTTTGGTGGGGCGGAACGGGCTACATCTGGACTTTGCAACAAGTGCAGCGACGTGTCTCTGCTGGGTGTTTCAGCCCAGCCGACGTGGAGAAGTTGGCAGAGCTGGCCAGCAAGGTGGTAAAACGGAGAGCGGAGAACTACCTGTGGGCGGAGAGGAACGGCTGGTCGGACCCAGAACATCTCAAAGCCTTGGAGGAATGGAAGGGGGTCGAGAGGACCTTGCAAGCTCGCAGATCCCGGCCAGGAACTGTGAATGTAGTTTACCGAAGTGCTGGTGGAACTGCAGATTTAACGGAGCTGGGTGACATTCCGATAGGAGTACTTTTGGGCTTCCTCTTGGTGGCAATCTTGGGTTGGATGCTCTTTGGAGGAAATAAATAAGACCCTGGAGCGTGCTGGTGCCGTGAACGTGAGGAGAGGAGAGACGAGGAACTGCAGATGCCCGTTTACCCAACCCTCCTGTTGACCAACTGTCTTCCCCTTTCCCCCACACCCACTCTCTCCCCATCTCGCCCCCACTTCCCCTCCACCTCACTAACCCCTCTCCTCCTCCACCTCGAATTCACGTTTCCCCCTCCCTCACCCCCTTCCCCCTCTCTCCCCTCCCCCTCCCCCTCCCCTCCCAACCCTCCACCCCTCCCTCTCCCAGCTCTCTCCCCCTCACACTCCCACCTCTATCTCCCCTTCCCCCTCCCACCCCTATACCCCTCCCTCTCCCACATCTCCCCCCCCCTCCCACTCCCCCTCCTTCTCCCCAGTGTGATTGGATTTTGTGTCAGAATATTATATCAGTCTCCTGATTGCACGATGATTTTATTTCCAATGATATCACCACTATCACAGAAGTGTCTGAACAGTGCAGGAAGGAACTGCAGATGCTGGTTTTAAACCGAAGACAGACACAAAAATGCTGGAGTAACTCAGCGGGTCAGGCAGCATCTCTGGAGAGAAGGAATAGGTGATGTTTCGGGTCAGTCTGAAGAAGGGTCTCGACCCGAAACGTCACCTATTTCTTTTCTCCAGTGTCTTAACAGTGTTGTTAATAAATAGTGCAGTGCTGTGTACTCAGTGAAAGTGGCAGACACACGTTCAACAAACCTAATTCCGTTTTGTTTTATTCTAAGGATGGTAATTTTCAATGTTTAAAAACTCACTTCCAGAGTTCTCTACTGAAATATGACCTGTGGATTAACATATGAGTGGTTTAACCTATGATGAGCGTTTGTCGACACTGGGCCTGTACTCGCTGGTGTTTAGAAGGATGAGGGGTCTCAATGAAACGTACAGAATAGTGAAAGGCCTGGATAGGGTGGATGTGGAGAGGATGTTTCCACTAGTGGGTGAGTCTAGAACCAGAGGTCATAGGCTCTGAAGGAGATCAGGAGGAATTTCTTAAGACTGACGGTGGTGAATGTCTGGAATTCTTTGCCACTGAAGGCTGTGGAGGCCAAGTCAGTGGATATCGTTAAGGCAGAGATAGATAGATAGATTCTTGATGAGTCCGGGTGTCAGGGGTTATGGGGAAAAGGCAGGGGAATGGGGTTAGGAGGGGGAGTAAGAACAGCCACGATTGAATGGTGGAGTAGACTCGATAGGCCGAATCCTAATCACATAACCTTATAACCTTATAAACTGTACCTGCTTTAGATATCCTGTTTTTCCAGAATAACCTGTTTTAAATGCTTGCTGCTTCCATGAGCTGCATTTACGATGCCTTCAATAAAACCACATTGTGCTCTGCTTCAAATCTGCAGGTGTTTTTCATAAACATCATCATATTCATCATAATTAGCCAAGAATGTTTTGCAACATACGAGGAATTTGATTTGCCGTACAGTCGTACCAATAAAAAGCACCAGAACATACAAAATACATTTTAACATAAACATCCACCACAGTGACTCCTCCACATTCCCCACTGTGGTGGAAGGTGAAAAAAGTTCAATATCTTCCCTTCTTTGTTTCCCCCGTGGTCAGGGGCCTCGAGCCTTCCGTTGTCGGGGCTATCTCGCTCCCGTAGCCGGCGGTCGAGCCCACCGCATCGGGGGGGGGGGGGGAATCTCAGCTCCCCCACACTGGGCGATCTGACCCCGGGTCGGGAATGGAAGAAGAAAGGAAGAGGCGGAGACACTAGGCTGTAGGAGAGCTGGGAAGGGGAGGGGAAGGAGGGAGAAAGCAAGGACTACCTGAAATTGGAGAAATCAATGTTCATACCGCTGGGGTGTAAACTGCCCAAGTGAAATATGAGGTGCTGCTCCTCCAATTTGTGGTGGGACTCACTCTGACCATGGAGGAGGCCCAGGACAGAAAGGTTGGATTGGGAATGGGAGGAGGAGTTGAAGTGCTGAGCCACCGGGAGATCAGGTTGGTTAATGCGAACTGAGCGGAGGTGTTGGGCGAAGCGATCGCCAAGCCTATGCCTGGTCTCACCGATGTAGAGCAGCTGACACCTGGAGCAGCGGATGCAATAGATGAGGTTGGATGAGGTGCAGGTGAACCTTACACAGTGAGATGCCAGATTGTAGTGGATTGTAACAGCGTAAACTCATCTGCAGGAGCTGCAGGTACATCAACACAGGGACGGTGGCACAGCTGGTTAGTGCCGCTGCCTCACAACACCAGAGACCCCAGTTCGATCCCAACCTCAGGTGCTGTCTGTACGTTCTCCCTGTGACCTGCGTGGGTTTTCTCCGGGGGCTCTGGTTTCTTCCCACATCCCAAAGAAATGTGGGTTTATCAGCCCCTCTGTAAATTGCCCCCTAGTGCGTAGGGAGTGGATGAGAAAGTGGGATAACATAGAACTATTGTGTGAACGGGGTTAAAAGTAAAGTGGATAGGTATATGGACGGGAAGGGAATGTAGGGGTATGGTCTGAGTGGAGGTAGATGGGACTAGGGGAAAATGAATGGTCGGCACGAACTGGAAGGGCTGAGAAGGCCTGTTTCCATGCTGTAATTGTTATACGGTTATATGGTTATATAGGGTGATCGATTGTCGGCGTGGGCCCTTGGGTCTGTATCCGTGCTGTATCTCTAAACTAAATCCAATGCAGAGACACGGTCCTGATGCAAGATCTCCCGCTGAAATGCCCACCATGCCTTCCCAACTCTTCCATCAGACAAAGACACAACTTCGTGGCTTTAAACACACTCAAAACACACTGGAGTTTAGAAGGATGAGGGAGGATCTTATAGAAACATATAAAATTATAAAAGGACTGGACAAGCTAGATGCAGGAAAAATGTTTCCAATGTTGGGTGAGTCCAGAACCAGGGGCCACAGTCTTCAATCTCAGTCTGTGAGGTCATTTAAGACTGTCGGTGAGAAAAAACTTTTTTACCCAGAGAGTTGTGAATTTATGGAATTCCCTGCCACAGAGGGCAGTGGAGGCCAAATCACTGGATGGATTTAAGAGAGAGTTAGATAGAGCTCTAGGGGCTAGTGGAGTCAAGGGATATGGGGAGAAGGCAGGCACGGGTTATTGATAGCGGACGATCAGCCATGATCAGAATGAATGGTGGTACTGGCTCGAAGGGCCGAATGCACCAATTTTCTATGTTTCTATGTAAAACTGATTACAACATTGTGATCACAGCAAAGATAAGGCACAAAATACTGGAGCAACTCAGTGGGTCAGGTGGCATCTCTGGGGAGAAGCAATGGGCGACGTTTCAGGTCGAGACCCTTCTTCAGACTGAAAGCTTTCGGTGTTGACGTCCCCCTCCGGCTCCCCCCTGCTCCGTCACCCCAGGGAATGGCCAACCCCGTCCCGGGCCGTGCACAGTCCAAACAGCGACCAAAACCATCCTTCTGCGGTGGGCGAGACACGAGACGAGGAAAAAGCGACATCTCCAAAGCAATGGAGGTCCACCAGGACTTTCTCGACTTCAAGGGCGCTAGGTAAAGGCAAAATATTTTCCTTTTCAGAGTAAGGGGGTCCCTTGGAAGAAGTCAGGTTAACTACACCCCCAAACATGTGTAGCCCTCGATGGCGTTAGGATCAAGGCAACTAGTCCTCACCCCCTTAAGGCACCTTCTGGAGAGCTTTGCTGTAGATAGCTAGGACCTTGAGATGACCACAGTTTGCTGCGGGAACTCAGCGGGCCGGGCATCATCTGTGGAGGGAAGGAACAGAGGGAGGGGGAGGTTCTTCACCCAAGTATCTGGGCCACATTCTTCCACTCATCCAAGACCACCTTATGCTTGTTGTCCGCCCTGCCCTGGCCCTTGGCGCTGTAGTATTCTCTGGATCTCCGCTTCACCACTTTGGACGACCACTCGGCCATCTTACTGCGGTCTGACCAGCTGAAGACATTCATGGTGGAGAGCAAGTGCTGGACCCTCTGCAGGGACTTGATGTAGCCCATGTTCTCACGCCAGACTTTCTGCATCAAGAACTTCCCTTCGGAATAGCAGTCGGCCCGTTGTGCCTCCTTCTCCCAGCGCCTGAGGATCCCCTGATACCCCTGGAAATTGGTTAAAGCCGAGAAGAAGACGTGGAAGAATTCTCGCTCGTCCCTTTTGTGGCTGCTGCTGCTGCTGGTGGTTTCGTCTTCGTACTCGACCTCCGCGGTTACCTGGTGGACCGGGCTGGGGCCGCTATCGTGGGCAATCGTCACCCTTTCGAGCTCCTGCGGCAAGCGGTCGTTAGTTTTCTTGCTCCCACAACAGCCCATCGCTGCCTCCCCCAAACTCTCTCTGCCTCTCTCTCTTTCTCACCGGTCGTTCTGGCCTCTCTCTCTCTCTCTGTGGATCCGCGGCGATGCCAGGAAGGAGAAGTTAGGTTTCGTTTCCTCCTCACTTGAACGTCAAACCCTGCTGTTGTGCGAGAAGGAACGGAGTGACTCAGCTGGGGAAAGTAGCTCGGTGCCTGGATCTGGCCACTAGTGTGTGTAGGATAGTCTCAATCAGCCCAGCGGTGGTCGCTGGACTCAGTATTTTTTTTATTTTTTTTGCAAAAAAATTAATAACAAGATTTAAAAAGAAAGAATTGTGAAGAAGGGTTTCGCCCGAAACGTTACCTATGTGGGGTACGATCCCGAAATCAAAGCGAGAAGCCGGGTGTAGCCAGGGGAAGTACCTTCATTTTGTCCTTTCATGTTGCAAGGAAGTCCACGAGGGAGAGATAGTAGCAATGTTACAAAATTTTGAGATTTTAAAAATCAAGTCTGCAATTTATCCCATCAGATAAAGCATAAAAAGAAGTTTAATTTGACACCTAATTTACTTTCATATCTTCAGTATTAAGAAAGTTATGGCCATTTTCATACTCGGAAATTAACATCTTGTTCCCCATTGCCTTTCAATTGACTTAACTCAAAAGCTGTGATCTGGAAAAGTTAAAAGCGCATAACTTTCTTAAAAATTAAGAGAACTCAATGAAATTTTCAGTTATTATAGATTGAAGCATTCTGAAACAAATATTAAACAATCTTACTTGGATTACCTGAAATTAAAGCATATAATTAGTTAGTTATCTAATTGTAGCTAATTACAAAATTCAATGAGTAGATCTAAACATCTATCCATTTCTTAAGAAAAGATAAAATTTTTTAAAATTGCCTAAGTGTCCAAATAACATTCACACAATAATCCACAATATAACATAATTTTTAAATCTCATTTTCATGAATTTCTGGGCCAAATGGAAGGAATTTAGTGTTTGATTCCTGTAAATTAATGGCCATTTAAATCAACTAGCGAGTGGGTTTTAGTGGAATGCGGTGGATTGGAACGTTGCGGTTAGCGGTGAAGTCGGGAGGAAATATACTGTTTGTTCATACATTTTTTGGGACCCCATTTCGCAACATAAAAATATTATTAAAGCCTCCCGAAAAACCAACTTTTAATATAAAAATAAACTATTTACCTTTTTTTCTCCCCTACGGAAAATCCTTCCGGTTGTCGGCGCTCACGGCTTTTGAAGGTGATTTTTAAATTACTCTAGTTAATAAATAATTTAGAGTAATTTAAAAATACCTTCATTGATGAAATGTCGGAGCGATTTTTCTTCCGCAACAAAATCGCCTGACATTCATCGATTTTCCAGGTCTGTTGAAAAACGGCACTTTAAGCCCGCCCCCCTCTGAAAGGCGCCAAAGTCGCACACACGGGGAGCGGCAGAACTGCAGGGCCGCTAAAGGTAAGTTTTGCAACATACCTAGAGATAGCACCCAAAACCCTTGCCTTTAAACCCTCTGGTCAAGGGCCGTCTCGGGACAGATCCATTCCCGTGCCGAGGAATTTGACCCTCAAGATGGCTGGACCCTTGGGAACCGCCACAGGAACCCCCCCCCCCAGAACCCGAGGCACGAAACACACCGGCAGGCGCACAACAAGGCCGGACCGCGTGCGGAAGTTAGCCGACCGAGGGGCTGGCGGGGGGACAGATGTAGGGACAGGTGGAGAGACCGGCGGGAGGACAGGTGGAGTGACAGGCGGAGGGAGCGGTGAAGGGGGGCGCCCTCGAGGTCGAGGATGGGCAACCCGCACCGGCTGGTCAATGTCCAGATGTGCCGGCTTCAGCTGGTCAATTGACACGGCCTCCGGCCGGCCCCCCATGTCCAACACAAAGGTCGTCTGCCCGTGTTCCAGCACTCTGAATGGGCCCACGTACGGCCTCTGGAGTGGCGTACGGTGGGCATCACGGCGCAGGTAAACGTAGGGGTGGTCCCGGAGGGCTGATGGCACGTGCGGGTGAAATGTCCCATGGCGGGACGTCGGGCGGGTGCGAGCCTGCCAACTCGCTCGCGAAGGCGCTTTAGGGTGGATGAGGGCGTTCCCTGCTGCCCCGGTGTCGACGGCACGAACTCCCCGGGCACCGTGAGTGGCGACCCGTATACGAGCTCCGCCGATGATGAGGCCAAATCCTCTTTGGGGGCAGTCCGGATGCCCAGCAAGACCCACGGCAACTGGTCCATCCAGTCTGGGCCGGAGAGTCGTGCCTTCAGCACTGACTTGAGCTGCCGGTGGAACCTCTCCACCAGTCCGTTGGCTTGCGGGTGATAAGCTGTGGTGTGGTGTAGCCGCACCCCCAGCAAGTGAGCCGTGGCCGACCACAGCTCGGAGGTGAACTGTGGCCCCCGGTCCGAGGAGATGTGCGCCGGCACCCCAAAGCGAGCAATCCAGTGCGCAGACAACGCACGAGCGCACGTAGCCGTTGGCGTGTCGGCCAAGGGAATGGCCTCCGGCCACCGCGTGAAGCGGTCCACCATAGTGAGGAGGTGCGTGATGCCCCGGGACGGAGGGAGAGGCCCCACAATGTCCACATGGAGGTGGTCGAACCGCCAGTGAGGTAGGCCGAACTCCTGGAGGGGTGCCCGGACATGCCGCTGGATCTATGCCGTCTGCCACGGAATGCAGGTTCGAGCCCAGTGGCCAACCTGCTAGCGCAGACCGTGCCACATGAACCGAGCGGCCACCAGTGTTATCGTCGCCCGGATTCAAGGGTGAGCCAGCCCGTGGATCACGTCGAAAACCCTCCGGCGCCAGGCGGCAGGGACGATGGGGCGCGGCTGACCGGACAACACATCGCACAAGATCGTCGCCCCTCCTGGACCGAGAGGGACATCCTCGAGGCGAAGGCCGGAGATGGCAGTGCGGTAGGCGGGCATCTCAGCGTCCGTGCGCTGCGCATCCGCCAGGGCAGAATAGTCCATTCCGATATTCTACCGATATTAAAATACTTTTGGGAAGAAAGTTTACAACGTATACATCGTTGTTCGTTAAATGCCAGACATACTTTGATACAATTCAAAGTATTACATAGATTACATTACTCAAAAAAGAAATTAAATAGAATTTTTCCTAATATATCACCATTGTGTGATAAATGTCAGCACATAGAAGCTGATTTAACACATAGTTTTGTAATATGTACATAACTTAATAGTTATTGGACTGAGATTTTTAAAATTATTTCTATAGTTCTTAAGATTACATTAAATCCTGACCCAAAGCTAATAAGATTTGGTGTTTTAGATTCAAATCAAACATTAACAGCAAATCAAAGAAATTTTCTTGATTATTGTTTAATGATTGGAAAAAAATTAATATTAAAATTCTGGAAGGGACCATTATCCCCTACAATTAAAATGTGCACAGTGGAAATGTTGGAGACGTTGCAATTGGAGAGAATTAGGTTGATCCTAATGGATAAACACAAACTTTCTGAACAAATATGGTCTCCATTCACTGATTATATGAAGGGGTAGCTGGGCTCAGCATTGAAACTCAACAAGTACCCGGTGGTAAGATCAAATGAAAAGGTTTAATCTGAGATTTGTATACTTGCCTCTATATATATATTATTAGAAATTGTTCCATTCATTGATAAGATGTATACTGTTTTTCTATCTTTAAGTATAATAATTGTTTGTTAGTAAGGTGGGTTTTTTATTTTTTATTATTGTTATTATTTTTTTTTTTCTCTTTCTCTTCTCACATATAATCAAAATTATAATCACACTTTTTAAATTAAACATCTATTCTTTCTTTACTCTTTTTTTTTCTCTTCACTATTAAAAAAATTGAGGCTTATATATATTGCTTTGTAATACTCATATAATTTTGGAAATATGTAATATGCATATCTGAAAAAATTATTATATTATACTATTTGTAATATGTATGGCCTCTAATAAAAATATATATTAAAAAAAAAGAATAGTCCATTCCGGGCGCCACCGCGAACACGGCGTCGATGGCGGGGCGGGACAATGCGTCGGCCACCTTCCCCTCGACGTACCGGATGGCTGTGGTGTAATCTGAAATGTAGGCCAACTGCCGCTGCTGCCGTGCGGACCAGGGGTCAGAAACCTTCGCCAGGGCGAACGTGAGCGGCTTGTGGTCCGTGTAGGCGGTGAACGGGCGTCCCCCCAGAAAGTAGCGGAAATGGCGCACTGCCAGGTACAGAGCCAGGAGCTGGCGGTCGAACGTGCTGTATTTGGTCTGAGCGCGGTTGAGGTGCCGGCTGAAGAAGGCCAGGGGCCGCCAACCTCCGTCCGTCAGTTGCTCCAGCGCGGCGCCGACCGCAGACTCCGAGGCGTCCACCGTGAGCGCTGTCGGGGCATTTTCCCACGGGTGCACCAGCAGTACGGCCCGAGCAAGGGCCTCCTTCGCGCCGTCAAATGCTGCCACCCCCTCGTTGGTCCACTCGACGTTCTTATGCTGCCCACCCGCCAGAAGATGATACAGTGGCCGCATGATGTGGGCCGCGGATGGCACAAAACGGTGATAGAATGCCACCATCCCGTCAAACTCCTGCAGGCTGCGTGCGCACAGAGTATGGACGGGGAAACCGACGGATGGCGTCCACCCTGTCCGGCAGGGGAACCGCGCCTTGCGAAGTCACGCGGTGGCCGAGGAAGTCGATCTCGCCTACCCCAAAACGGCACTTGGCGAGGTTGACAGCCAAGCCATGCTCGCTGAGCCGCTGACAGAGCTGCCGGAGGTGGGCACAGTGCTCCTGCTGTGAGCGGCTGGCCACCAGGATGTAAATTTATTTATTTGTGAAGTTTATTCATGGATAACCCCTTGAGATGGACAGTCATCTCGTTTTCGAGGGGGTCCAACAGAGAACATACAGCACAAGACATAACATACATAGAGGCTCTCATTGACCCACCTACCCACACACCAATCCCAAAACCCATCCATCCCCATATTATTTCATAGTATTGTGACATAATACAATATAAGACCATGTTACACTATGCAATACAATAATACATAAGTGCACTGGCCATGCATATACAATAGCTATGACAAATAATCACACACAGAGCAAGCCAGATATGAGAATGTGAAAAATATACATCTTCTAGCTGCGCTGGGACGCATCCTCAGTGATGTGACCTGGGGTCATCGGGTGTTTCGGGTCTCACAACATCAGACAACCTTGCCCAGGCGACCCAGCCGGGGTTGATCAGGCCCCGACTTGCGTCCCAGCAGCAACCGCCCACGGGTCAGCCATCTTAATAACTACTCTGCAGGGGTTGGGAGACTCTAGTGCGTGGAGGGACTGGGCTCTGTGGGTGACTCCCGGCCGGGCTCCTCCTGCATCTCACCAGGTTCAAGGCCTGTGCGCTCGCTGCACCTCTTTCTCCTTCTCCGAGCATTTCATTCTCCCCTGATGGATGTTTAGGCCACGATGGTTCATTAGGCCTCTCCGTAGCTTTGTTGGGTTTCTTTCTCACGAAAGACACAGACTGGGGTTGCTAACCCAGCCTTTCCCGGGTGCCGTCTTTCCGTGCCGTCAACTGTCTCTCCAGTAGTCACCAAACTATTCTTGGTTGTCACCCAGTCTATTCCTAGGTGCCACTGGCTGAGCCAGACTTCAATGTGAAAAATATACATCTTCTAGATGCGCTGGGACGCATCCTGGGTCTCACAATAAAGGAGCTCGAAGACTCTAATACTAGAAACAGGTACATGGTTTTATAAGTAAGGGTAAAAGTCTATTTTTAAATAGACAAAATGAGCTAATAGTTCTTATGGTACTAGGCAGAGTGTTCCAGTCAGAAGGAGCTTTGAATTTAAATGCACGTCTCCCAATTTCTTTGTTAGTTCTTGGAATGAAAAAGAAGGGTTGCTGAATATATCTTAGTGAATATGAGGGTGGGTATGGTAATAGGTCTTGTTTTAAATAAGAAGGGTAATTGAGATGGATGCATTTAAAGATGAACTGGAACCAGTGGTAGCATCTTCGAGCGTGGGGGGGATAACCAGTTTAGAGTTTTGTACATAGGACAGTGGTGAGTTAGATATGGACACCTTAAACTAAATCTGCAGAGACTATTATAAACTACATTGAGGGGTTGAAGATGTGTATCAAATGTATTCTGATAGACAATATCAGCATAATCCAGTGTTGGTAGTAGTAGTTGAGAGACAATTCTTTTTCTCATCTGAAAGGTGAAACAATTTATATGGCGGTAAAGAATAGCTAGATTACAGCTGAGTTTTTTAGTAATCGTCTCAATATGCTGCGTAAATGAAAGCATTGGGTCGAGCCAAACACCAAGATATTTGAAGTTCAGTACTTGTTCTAATGGTGATCCTTCATTAAATGATATAGTCAGATCTACAGAATTACCAAGGCCTTGTCTGGTACCAAATGACATACTGCATGATTTATTTTTATTTAAAATTAATTTGTTAGATAATAGCCATTTCTGAACAGAAGTAAGATCTGATTGAAGGGATCTTTCCATTTCAGACTTGTTAGTACTAGATGTATTTAGCACTGCATCATCAGCATATAGTTGTGTTTGACAGCCAGAACAAATATTAGGGAGGTCGTTTATGAAAATAGAGAAAAGGAGTGGTCCCAAAGACGAACCTTGCGGGACCCCCTTCTCAACAATTAAGGAATTCGATTGACTCCCATTAAAGGTAACACATTGGCGTCTGTTATGAAGGTTTGAGTTAAACCACAGTAGGTTGTTTTGAGAAAGACCAATTGAGTAAAGTTTGTCAAGCAGTAGGTAGTGGTCAACAACATCAAAGGCCTTGGTTAAATCAAGAAAGATGGCACCGGTGAGTTTACCATCCTCAGAAGCAGAGAACACATCGCTGGTGAGTTTTAACAGAGCTATAGTTGTGGAGTGATTGGGTCTGAACCCAGACTGGCATGGAGATGGAATGCTGAAAGTTGAGACACAATGTGATAGCTGGTTGAACACTAGTTTCTCGAGGATTTTAGCCACCGAGTTGATAATTAAGATGGGGCGGTAATTGTTAATATCGTGTGGGTCACCTCCCTTATGCAGTGGAGTGACATTGGCACACTTCCATGCGGAAGGGAGGGTACAGGTTGAGAAGGACAAATTAAACAGGTCGCATAGTGGGTACATTAGAATATTAGCTCCTAACTTAATGAATTTAGTCTCAATACCAGCTGGTCCAGATCCACAATCATCCTTTAATAGCATGTTGAACGTCAACAGGTTTTATTTTTTGAAAAGAAAAAGAGCTTCTACGTGTAGAGGTAGCTGGAAAGTCACATATAATAGAGGAGTCAAATACAGTAGAGCTACATACAGTGGAGAAGTGATGGTTGAAAGCATTGGATATAACTGCAGGGTCCTGAATTATGTCATTATTGACCCGAATCTGAGTGCTGATATTTTGATTTGATTTATTAAGAACATTATTTAGTCTTTTCCGGAACTTTTTTGGATTATGCATGTCTTCAGAAAGATGTTTTTTAAAATGACTTGATTTAGCATTACGTGTTCTTGTCGTACACTGATTCCTTAAGGACCTATATTTTTCCCAATCAGCAGGGTCCTTTGTTTCCCTGAAAGTCTTCTAGACTTTATCCCGCTCATTAAAAAGGTTGATCAAATCAGCACTAATCCATGGTAGATGTTTTCCCTTGACTTTTATTTCTCTCCAGGGGGCATGCTTATCGATAACTCTTGTGACTTCAGTGTATAAATAGTTCCAGGCATCCTCAACAGTTGCTATAAGTTGAAACCAGTTTATTGCAATCAGGTCATGCATATAATTATCATAATTAAATTTTCTAAATTGTCTGACACGAATAAATTTAGGAGCAAGATGGGAAGGTTTAATCTTCCACACACAGAAGATAGCAGAATGATCGCTAAAGCAATCTGACAAAACACCAGATGTTAAGATTCGGTCAGGATGGGTAACAAAAATCCAATCTAGTAGTGATGTAGAATTGCCATGAACTCTGGTAGGTTCGTTGATTAACTGGGTCAGGTTTACACTTTTAAGCAAGTTTTTGTCGTTAGGAGAGAAGCGGTCAAGCCAGTTTTTATTGAAGTCACCAAGAAGCACCAATTCACATGGGTGTTCAATAGAGGTGAGAGTGGAAATTAGGGACTTAGTTGAGTCAGGATGAACAGGGGGGGATCGATAGATAGTGCCGATGATTAGATGTTTATTCTCATGAAGTTTTAACCTAATGAAAAGGCTTTCAAAGAGGGGCGAGGTTACTTTACGGATGGCAGATTCAGATATAAAGCGAGTTGACACATAACAAGCCACACCTCCAGCTCTCGTAGGCCTATCTGCTCTATATAATGCAAAATTATCAATATCAGAATCAGAATCAGAATGCCTTTTATTGTCACTATACACATGTACAATGAGATTAAAAGCTGCTCCTACTCAGTACAAAACAAAACAAAAAAAGGGGGGGGGGGGGATAAGGTGCACAGTTTCTGCAGCGCTATATACATATCTATAAAAAGACAATGGATAAATAGAATGGATAATAGGATTCCTATATCCAGTATGGGTTATTGCACATATTGGAAATTACAGTTACAGTACAAATTACAGTAGGTGAATAGATGGAAGTCCGGGGGTTAGGCTGTGAAGTCAGTGCATGTGTGAGTTCAGGGAGATAATGGATTTTGGAAAGAAACTGTTCTTGAGTCTATTTGTCCTTGTGCTGATGCACCTATAGCGCCTCCCTGAGGGTAGCAGGTTGAACAGGCCAAATGCAGGATGTCATTGTCACAAATTTCACGATGCAACCATGTTTCTGAAAATGTTATTATGTCAGGTTTATTCTGTGCAATCCAAACTCTAATTAAATCAATCTTTGGAAGAAGATTCCTAATGTTCAAATGGACGATTTTAGGCCTCTAGCTGCATCAATTGTGGATCAATTGGGTGTAGATAATGTTGGGGGAGTGGGGCAGGGAAATAGCATGAGAAAGAGGACAAGAGAGCCATATGCACAGATTGACACAAACACACACACATAGAAGACAGGACAGACAAAGCACACAAGATCAGGCTGCGTCATTGAGAGAGAGAGAGAGAAAAAGAAAAAAAAAAGCAAGCATACACACCTCAGTCTGCATAGCTCATATTTATGCAAAGAGATCAAAGTGTGAAGTCCTGAACCATTTATGTTTAAATTAATTGGGCATTATGAAGCCCAAAATAGCACCATTTTATCGCATATGGTTAATAAAAATAAAAATAAAAAGAGAGAAAATCTAGATTAAACTTCATGTGCCTTCAATTGTCAATTTATCAAATTTCAATATTCAAATAATTGGTAATTGATCATAATCAATTGTTTATAGGGACCAATCCTTTACCATTCAACAACCTTTTACATTCCGTATAGGAAAGGAAAAAGAAAACTCAACTCTTAATGTTACGGCGTTTTACGTCAATTGCGACGCTTTTTACGGCAGATAGTAGTAAAGCAGGCATCATTTTATCAAAGTCAAAAGTTGAATAAGAAAATTATAGAATTATGAAATTATAGAAAAAATACAACAGAAACAGCTAAACACAGAGTTCATCGGCAGACAACGTTATTGTGCTAACGCTATCACCGGCCACTGGCCACCAACATTAGGCTGTTATATCAGAGTCCATGGAGGAGTTAATGGATGAGAGCTCACCAAGAAATGTCTCAACTTCATCGGGAGTGCGAAAGAACTGTGTCTTGCCAGCGTGGACAACTCTCAGTGTGCAGGGAAAGATCAATGCGTATTTGATGTCACGGTCGCGTAGCTTCTTCTTAGGCGCATCATACTCCCGACGTCTCTGGCCAAGACCAGCGCTGAAGTCCGGGTAGATATGAATCTGAGCTCCGTTGTACTCAAGGGGCACATTTTTCTCCCGGGAGAGCTTCATTCTCCTCAGCTTATCCTGGAAATAGTGGAACTTCACCAGGATCGGCCTCGGACACTTAGCTCTGGAGTTATCCTTGCGGCCGGTACGGTGACAGCGCTCAATCACAAGAGGAGTAGGGAAATTCGCTTGACCGAGGAGCTGCGGTATCAGACGGCCCATGAATCCGGTGATATCTATGGACTCGACCCTCTCGGGGATGCCGACGAAACGTAAGTTGGAACGTCTGCTTCAGTTCTCAGCGTCATCTGCCCAATTTTTCAGATCAGTGTTTTCTTTTTCAAGTGATTTTACACGTCCAGCCAGGTCTATTATATTATCCTCGTTGGAGCTAACTCTTTGCTCAAGCTCCATTACTTGATCTCCAAGCGTTCGAAGTGAGTCTTCAATGTTAGTCAGACTTGCTCCAATTGGATCAATATCATGTAATATCATGTTGAGCTGCATTTGCTGCATGTTATTCAAGACACTTTGGAGGGCAATTGGCTCACCCATTGTAAGGCCAGTAGTCTTTTCCACTTAATAAAATAGTAGAATAGCAGAAGGTAGTCCAGTAATTAGTTATTTTTAGTGCTAAAGTTGTTTTACCTTGCTTTTTTAAATTCACCAAAAGTTGTTCATTGACACCAGGAGAGTTAGAGTAGAAAAAGTATCTCAGAACACCATCAGTAGACAAATAGTTGAGCCAGCAGGCTAGAGTTTGTCACAAACACTCACACAGCAACGGCAGCCATCTTGGCAGGATGTTGTCGTGGTAGACAAAAACAAAGTCCAGGCCACAACACACCCCGTCCATCAAGCGTTGGAATGCCTGAGCAGCATTCTTGAGGCCGAACGGCATCCGCACTAATTCGTAAAGGCCGAACGGCGTGATGATCGCCGTCTTGGGTACATCCTCCGGGTGGACCGGGATCTGGTTATAACCCCGTACCAGATCCACTTTGGAGAATATAGTAGCCCCGGCCAAATGGGTGGTGAAGTCCTGGATGTGGGGTACAGGGTACTGATCTGCGGTTGTTGCGGCATTCAGCCGCCGATAATCCCTGCAAAGTCTCCAGTCCCCGTTTGCCTTTGGGACCATGCGGAGTGGGGACGCCCATGGGCTGCTTGAAGGGCGGACGATCCCCAAGGACTCCATTGTGCGGAATTCCTGCCACGCCAGACATAGTTTATCCGGCGGCAGTCGCCGTGCTCGTGCGTGGAGAGGTGGGCCGGTAGTTGGGATGAAATGAACCACCCCGTGACTGGGGGTCGAGGACCGAAACTGTGGGGTCAGGATATTTGGGAACGCAGTCAATATCCGGGCGAAGCGGGAATCCACGGACGACAGGGGGCGTCCCACCGGCTCGTCCAATCGTAGCGTGATCGGCTCCATCGTGGTGGCATTGACCAAACGCTGGCGCCTGACGTCCACCAGGAGGGAATGCGCCCGGAGGAAGTCGGCACCGAGCAACGGCTGGGAGACTATGGTGAACTGCCACGAGAAATGGCAGGAGCCGAACACGATCGGGACCATGCGAATCCCATAGGTGCGGATGGGGCTGCCATTCGCCACGGTGAGGACGGGCCCCCACTTACCGAAACGAATGTCGGCCAGCGAAGGGGGCAGGACGCTCAGCTCTGCCCCGGTATCGACGAGGAAGCGGGTTCCGGAGCACCGATCCCAGACGAAGAGGCGGTGGATCTGGCCGGCAGCCGCGGGGACTATTGGCAGCCGGCCCAGGCGTTTCCCGGGAACGTGCACGGCTGGCGGCATCTCTGTGCTGCAGCGCCCCAGCGCTGGTGGTAATAGCACCAGCGCCTCCTGCTGGCGGCGCTTGGAGCTTGCTGGTGCTGGGCTGCAACAGTGTTGCTCATCATGCAACAGTGAAAGCAACAGGTGTCCTAAACTTCCTGAGGCGCAACTTCCATCATTGTCCAGCTTCTGTCAAGGAGAAGCTGTATTTCACCCCCGTTCAACCTCATCTGGACTACGCAGTTGCAGCTTGGGACCCATACACAGATAAAAACATTTCATCCATCGAACGTGTCCAAAGACAGGCCGCTCGATTTGTTACTAACACCTACGAGAGAAAAGCGAGTGTCACCAAACTTCTGAATTCTCTGGGATGGAACCCTCTCCAAGACAGACGTGAAGCTCACCGTTTGTCCTGTTTTTACAAAATGTTAAATGGTCAGCTAGACATAGATCACAAGACCTACACCAACCCCAAACCAATTAGGAGCAGACGAGGGCATTCGATCCAATTTGTGGTCCCAGCCACAAAGACAGATGTGTGCAGCAATTTGTTCTTCCCACGCACTATTAAAGCATGGAATCATCTCCACCAAGCCACGGTTGCCCAGCCAGATGCAACTACATTTAAAGTGGCACTTTCTTCCCAATAACCAACCCTCTCTGGCTAAACCCCTCCCTTCACCACCTCCAGTTTAAATTCCAGTTGGAATATTTTGGAGGAGCAAGTAACCAAGAACCAAGAACCAAGACTGCAGGTGCAGTACCCGACACGGCCGCAGGGGGTCGACCTTATCGGCCTCCGGGATGCAGCTGTCACTCCCTCCACAGCTCCCCCGCCCCGCCCCGCCCCGCCCCACCCCGCCCCACCCCGCCCCGCCCCGCCCCGCCCCGCCCCACCCCACCCCGCCCCACCCCACCCCACCCCAACCCGCCCCGCCCCGCCCCGCCCCACCCCACCCCACCCCGCCCCACCCCGCCCCGCCCCGCCCCACCCCGCCCCGCCCCACCCCACCCCGCCCCGCCCCGCCCCGCCCCGCCCCGCCCCACCCCGCCCCACCCCGCCCCGCCCCGCCCCACCCCGCCCCACCCCGCCCCACCCCGCCCCGCCCCGCCCCGCCCCGCCCCGCCCCACCCCGCCCCACCCCGCCCCACCCCGCCCCACCCCGCCCCACCCCGCCCCGCCCCACCGGAGGAAATCGGGAGCTGCCGGAGTGACGTCATCAGCGCGTGCCGTCCGCATCGCGTCGGCGTGCCTGGCAACGGCCAGCTCGTTGACGTCATCAGACCGCGCCGTCCACAGCGCGTTACCGTGCCTGGCAACGGCCAGCGCGTTGACGTCATCAGACCGCGCCGTCCACAGCGCGTTACTGTGCCTGGCAACGGCCAGCGCGTTGACATCACCAGAGGCCAGCTCGTTGACGTCATCAGACCACGCCGTCCACAGCGCGTTACCGTGCCTGGCAACGGCCAGCGCGGTGACGTCATCAGCGCGCGCCTACCGAGGGCCGTGATGTCGGTGAAGGAGACGTCCGTGAGCTGCAGACGGGCGCAGGCCGGCAGCAGATGCAGGCAGGTGTATTCGAACATTAGGCACGGCGTGAGCCCGTCCAAAAGCGCAACCATGTCCTTTAGGGGCTCGAGGGCCGTCGGTCGCCTGGGCCCGTCCACATGAAGGGGCCGGGCAGGGCAGCGCGCTCCACCCTGCAGAGCCCATCAGTCTCAAGCAGGAGCTGCTTAAAGGGCCTGTCACACTAGCGCGCGATTAGACGCGACAAGCGCGACCTACCGTGGTCGCTTTAGTCGTCCGGCCTCGCGTGACCCTGTCCCACTGCGATCGCCGGAGTCTCGTGGAGTTGCGCGGACTCGTGTGGAGCTGGTGTCGACATCGCGCGTAGTGTCCAAAAACCGACACTGCTTAAAAATTACGCGCGGCAAAATCCTGTCGCGCAGAACGTGATGACGTTTTGACGTTGTGCGTCTTCAGCGTGGCGTTGCGTGATGACGTCACTGCCCGACGTCGTGCAACGCGCATGCTCATGCGCATCGTCACGTGATGAAAAATAACGTCCTTCCTTCGGACGTCGCGCGTGTAATCGCGCGCTAGTGGGACAGGCCCTTCACTCGCACCGGGATCGCCTGACCCCCACGCGACCCCCGCGTCCGAATTTGTCGCGCTTGTCGCGTCTAATCGCGCGCTAGTGTGACAGGCCCTTAAGGCCGCGGTATTTGTCGGTGGCCCGGGGGGGGGGGGGCTGCGACATGAGGAAGTCTGTCACCTCTTCGACCGTGTCCTGGTCAAGGGGCCCCACCCACCAGGTAATGGAAACAGGTGTCATCGACCGTAATTCCCCGCAGGTTGAATTGGGCCTCCGTCTGCTGGAACCAGATGTGCGGACGGGTGGTCCAGAACGTAGGTAATTTCACCCAGACCGCGTCCAGAGACAGGGCCGGGTCGGCATCTGAGGAGGAAGGACGGGCTTTATTCTCCATCGTGACGACAATGGAGCGTCAGGGGTCACCAATGTGGGGTACGATCCCGAAATCAAAGCCAGAAGCCAGGTGTAGTGGAAGGACCTTTATTTTGTCCTTTCGTGTTGCAAGGAAGTCCACGAGAGAGAGATAGCACCCAAAACCCTTGCC
Organism: Raja brachyura; assembly: GCA_963514005.1. The sequence continues at coordinate 26,383,796 of OY740805.1, read as the reverse complement.
TTTAAACCCTCTGGTCAAGGGCCGCCTCTGGACTGATCCATTCCCGTGCCGAGGGGTTTGATCCTTAGGATGGCCCGACCCTTGGGAACCGCCACACCTATCTCCTTCGCTCCACAGATGCTGCTGCACCCGATGAGTTTCTCCAGCATTTTGTGCACCCTCGACTTTCCAGCATCTGCAGTTCCTTCTTTAACAATAAAAAGAAAGAATGAACAAGGAACTGCAGATACTGCAATCGTCCACTAACCACGGTGGCACAGCGGTAGAGTTGCTGCCTTACCGCAAAATGCAGCGTCAGAGACCCGGGTTCAATCCCAACTGCGGGTGCTGTCTGTATGGAGTTTGCACGTTCTCCCCGTGACCTACGTGGGTTTACCCCGAGATCTTTGGTTTCCTCCCACACTCCAAAGGCACAGGTTTGTAGGTCAATTCATAGTAAATAGGTGCAGGAGTAGGCCATTCGGCCCTTCGAGCCTGCACCGCCATTCAATATGATCATGGCTGATCATCCAACTCAGTATCCTGTACCTGTCGTCTCTCCATACCCCCTGATCCCTTTAGTCACAAGGCCACATCTAACTCCCTCTTAAATATAGACAATGAACTGTCCTCAACTACCTTCTGTGGCAGAGAATTCCACAGATTCACCTCTCTCTGTGTGAAAAATGTTTTCCTCATCTCGGTCCTAAAAGTCATCCCCCTTATCCTTAAACTGGTATAAATTGGCTTGGTATAAAATGTCCCTAGTGGGTGTAGGATAGTGTTAGTGTGCGGGGATCGGCGCGGACCCGATGGGCCGAAGGGCCTGTTTCCGTGCTGTCTCTCTAAACTAAGCTAAATATCCATGTTCACCTGTGATTTGCCTGAGTTACTGCAGCACTTTCTGTCTTTTCTCGCGCGAGTTCAATGTTATCCCACTTTCTCATCCACTCCCTGCACACTAGGGGGCAATTTACAGAGGGGCGAATTAACCTACAAACCCGCACGTCTTTTGGGATGTGGGGGGAAACCGGAGCACCTGGAGGAAACCCACGCGGGTCACAGGGAGAACGTGATTGGCTTGATAAAAATGCAAAATTGTCCAATTTGGCGATATGCAGAGTACTGCCCTGCCCACTACAAAATTCAAAAGGTTAAAGGTGCTGGAGGAACTCAGTGGGTCAGGCAGCATCTCCACAGGTCAAGAACGATGGTAAATCTAGTTAGTTCTGTTTAGTTTTTGGACTTTGGAAGGAGTAGGATGGGGACCCACAGTCCCGTTTATATCAACGGGTCGATGGTTGAAAGGGTCAAGAGCTTCAAATTCCTGGGCGTGCACATCTCTGAAGATCTCTCCTGGTCCGAGAACACAGATGCAATTATCAAGAAAGCTCATCAGCGCCTCTACTTCCTGAGAAGATTACGGAGAGTCAGTCTGTCAAGGAGGACTCTCTCTAACTTCTACAGGTGCACAGTAGAGAGCTTGCTGACTGGTTGCTTGGTTCGGCAACTTGACCGCCCTGGAGAGGAAAAGACTACAAAAAGTAGTAAACACTGCCCAGTCCATCATCGGCTCTGACCTTCCTTCCATCGAGGGGATTTACCGCAGTCGCTGCCTCTAAAAGGCTGGCAGCATCATCAAGGACCCACACCATCCTGGCCACACACTCATCTCCCTGCTACCTTCAGGTAGAAGGTGCAGGAGCCTGAAGACTGCAACGACCAGGTTCAGGAATAGCTACTTCCCCACAGCCATCAGGCTATTAAACCTGGCTCGGACAAAACTCTGAACATTAATAACCCATTATCTGTTATTTGCACTTTATCAGTTTATTTATTCATGTGTGTATGTATTTATATAATGGTATATGGCCACACTGATCTGTTTTGTAGTCAATGCCTCGAGGATAAAAGCAAATTGGAGGAACAGCATCTCATATTTCGCTTGGGCAGCTTACACCCCAGCGGTATGAATATTGACTTCTCTCACTTCAAGTAGCCCCGGCATTCCCTCTCTCTCCATCCCTCCCCCACCCAAGTTGCACCAGCTTCTCGTTCTCACCCAGCAAACAGCTAACAATAGCTTGTTTCCTTTATCATTCCGTATCGGACCTCTCGGTCCTGGGCCTCCTCCACGGCCAGAGTGAGCAACACCGCAAGTTGGAGGAACAGCACCTCATATTCCGCTTGGGGGAGTCTGCATCCTCTGGGCTTAAACATTGAATTTTCTCAATTCTGTTAACCCTTGCTGTCTCCTCCCCTTCCCACCTCTCCCTCAGCCCTCGGGCCCTGGCATTCCCCCTCTCTCTCTATCTCTCCCCCACCCAAGTCGCACCAGCTTCTCATTTTCACACTACAAACAGCTTACAATGGCCTATTTCCTTTATCATCGATACTTTTTTGCATATCTTTCATTCATTGTTCTTTATCTCTCCACATCACCATCTATATCTCTCGTTTCCCTTATCCCTGACCAGTCTGAAGAAGGGTCTCGACCCGAAACGTCACCCGTTCCTTCTCTCCAGAGATGCTGCCTGTCCCCGCTGAGTCACTCCAGCTTTTTGTGTCTATCTTCGGATTAAACAGCATCTGCAGTTCCTTCCTACACAATATTCAAAAATATATTTGGAATTCAGAAATACATCAGTAAATGCAATTCTAAAAAACATTGTGTTGCATCTGGCTGCCCGTGCAACACAAAAATAACAGAAGGATAAAATGGATAAAAAGATGAAATAGATAATGGCACATTACGGCATTCATGAGTCTGATGGCTCGTGGGAAGAAACGGTTGCAAAACCTGGCCCTTTTGCTCCTTGTGCTACGATATCCTTTGCCCGAGGGCAGCAGAGTGAACAGTTCATGATGGAAATGTGTGGGGTCCTTTATAATACTGCTGACACGCAATGTTTGCACGCAATGTCCCCGATTGAGGGGAGAGAGGTCCCGATGATTTTTTCAGCCGTCCTCACCACTCTCTGCACGGACTTGCAGTCGAAGGCTTTGCAGTCCCCAAACCAGACAGAGATACAGCTGGTCAAAATACTCTCTATGGTGCCCCTGTAGAAAGTGGTGAGGACGGGATGGGGGATTTCTCTGACTTCATATTTCACACCGTTTCATTCCTTCGCTCCTTCTCACACTTTCTGTCTTTTCCTCTCTGGCCTTTGTCCAACCATCTGTCTACCAAAACATTGTTAGGTGTCGCATCCCAATCTTTATACCTGTTGAGGCCAACAAGTACAAGATCACTATTTATATAGATAATAGAGTGTTTGTGGCTGTGTATGTCTACAGGTGTGGAGAGTGATTTAATGACATATGTCCCAGGTAGAACAATGGCATTCTTACTTGCAGCAGCACGCCAGAATATGTAAACATGGCACTCTGTAAACAATATAATAAACGAAAGTGAAAAAAATAGTTCAGTATGTGTTTCTGTACACATACTCACAAATACACACATATATATGTATGTGAATACTTGGCCAATAAACTCATTCATTCATTCATATTATATATATATATATGTGTATATAATATGAATGTATATATACACGCACACATACGTACACACAAACATCAATCAATAATAGTGTGTTTGTGTGTGTTTGTGCGTGTGTTTCAGTGTGTGTTTATGCGTGTGTGTGTGTGTCTACTCTTTGTGTGTATGTCTGCGTTGGGTGTCTATGTTAGTGTGTGCGTGAGTGTTAGTGTGTGTTTGTGTCCGTGTGAGTATGTGTTCTATTAGAGCTCACGGGAGGAGAAACATCCCATGGGATGAAGTACATTAAGTGTGTGTGTATGCACGTGTGTTTGTGTGTGTCTGTGTTTGCGTGTGTGTCTTTGTGTGTGTGTGTCTGCTTGGCCATGTGTGTGTCTATTGTGTGTGTGTGTGTGTGTGTGTGTGTGTGTTTGTGCCTGCATGGCCATGTGTGTGTTTCCATTTGTGTGTCTTTGTGTGTGTCTGCATGGCCATGTGTGTGTCCATTGTGTGTGTGTCTGCATGGCCATGTGTGTGTGTCCATTGTGTGTGTGTGTCTGTGTGGCCATGTGTCTGTGTGGCCATGTGTCTGCGTGGCCACGTGCAAATAAATCCAACCACAGTTGGAACTAGAGACGGAGCTGGCTTAATGTACTTGATCCCACTGGATCAAGAGGCAGCTCCAGAGTATCTCACGGGGGCAGCTCTTATGTGAGGGAAGGAGCAATGTTACAAAATTTTGAGATTTTAAAAATCAAGTCTGCAATTTATCCCATCAGATAAAGCATAAAACGGTTAATTTGACACCTAATTCACTTTCATATCTTCAGTATAAAAAAAGGTATGGCCATTTTCATACTCGGAAATTAGCATCTTGTTCATAGAATCATAGAAAATAGGTGCAGGAGTAGGCCATTCGGCCCTTCGAGCCTGCATCGCCATTCAATATGATCATGGCTGATCATCCAACTCAGTATCCTGTACCTGCCTTCTCTCCATACCCCCTGATCCCTTTAGCCACAAGGGCCACATCTAGCTCCCTCTTAAATATAGCCAATGAACTGGCCTCAACTACCTTCTGTGGCAGAGAATTCCACAGACTCATTACTCACTGTGTGAAAAAAGATCTTCTCATCTCGGTCCTAAAAGACTTCCCCCTTAACCTTAAACTGTGACCCCTTGCTCTGGAGTTGCCCAACATCGGGAACAATCTTCCTGCATCTAGCCTGTCCAACCCCTTAAGAATTTTGTAAGCCTCTATAAGATCCCCCCTCAATCTCCTAAATTCCAGCGAGTACAAGCCGAGTCTATCCAGTCTTTCTTCATATGGAAGGTTCCCTATTGCTTTTGCATTGACTTAACACAAAAGCTGTGATCGAGGACAGTCAAAGTTCAGTTATTACAGATTAAAGCATTCTGAAACAAATATAAAATATCTTACTTGGATGACCTGAAATTAAAGCATATAATTAGTTAATTATCTAATTATAGTCATTTACAAAGTTGACCGTTGTGACGGAAGTTGTAATAAACACCTAGACTGCCTTGAAATTTCAAAAATGTGATATTCTCAAGATCAGAACTTTAATATTATTGTATTATATGTGTAAGTCCGTAACAGATAGGTAAATAAATTACAATTTCTAGCAATAGACCTTGTCTTTATGGAGAAGATCAGTTGCTAGCTGGTACACTGGCATATCATAATCAGTAGCATCATCATACTCCTCAGATTGTAACCAATAAGCAACTCTTTTGCTCTTCAAACCACGCACGACATGCCTTTCTGCCCACTACTTTCCCATTAAGAATGTCCTGTAGATTCCATTTCTTAAGAAAAGGAAATGTTTTTAAATAGCCTAAATATGAGGCCCGGGGAGCCGTTGGTGAGAGAGGGTGGTTACCTGCGCTGAAGGGGAGTTTCAATACTGAATAGGGAGGTTTCCGGTGGAAGCCGCTGATTAGTGGAAGCAGCTGATTGGGTGGAACCTCTGGTTAGTATTTCTGCTTTCTGGTTAAAGGTACAGTGGGTTAGTAAAGGTACAGTGGGTTAGTAAAGGTACAGTGGGTTAGTAAAGGTACAGTGGGTTAGTAAAGGTACAGTGGGTTAGTAAAGGTACAGTGGGTTAGTAAAGGTACAGTGGGTTATAAAGGTACAGTGGGTTAGTAAAGGTACAGTGTTTTAGTAAAGGTACAGTGGGTTAGTAAATATACAGTGGGTTAGTAAAGGTACAGTGGGATAGTAAAGGTACAGTGGGTTAGTAAAGGTACAGTGGGTTAGTAAAGGTACAGTGGGTTAGTAAAGGTACAGTGGGTTAGTAAAGGTACAGTGGGTTAGTAAAGGTACAGTGGGTTAGTAAAGGTACAGTGGGTTAGTAAAGGTACAGTGGGTTAGTAAAGGTACAGTGGGTTAGTAAAGGTACAGTGGGTTAGTAAAGGTACAGTGGGTTAGTAAAGGTACAGTGGGTTAGTAAAGGTACAGTGGGTTAGTAAAGGTACAGTGGGTTAGTAAAGGTACAGTGGGTTAGTAAAGGTACAGTGGGTTAGTAAAGGTACAGTGGGTTAGTAAAGATACAGTGGGTTAGTAAAGGTACAGTGGGTTAGTAAAGGTACAGTGGGTTAGTAAAGGTACAGTGGGTTAGTAAAGGTACAGTGTTTCAGTAAAGGTACAGTGGGTTAGTAAAGGTACAGTGGGTTAGTAAAGGTACAGTGGGTTAGTAAAGGTACAGTGGGTTAGTAAAGGTACAGTGCTTTTGGTTTGTATAATTAAGGTGTAGTTTAAAGGTCAAGTGGGAGCAGCTGTTTGAGTCAGATACCTGCTGATTTCTCACAGCAGTTTCCATTATATTATACTGGTATCGGATCCAGGGTAAGGCGAGAGAATGTCAGCCAGAGCAGTGTACTGTACTGCATGTCAGATGTGGGAGGTCATGGTGTCGGATGGCCCTCTTGACGTCCACATCTGCACCAGGTGCAGAGAGATGGGGCTCCTAAGGGACCGTATTAGGATCCTGGAGCAGCAGCTCGATGACTTCTGCCTGGTCAGGGAGAGTGAAGAGGTGATAGAGGAGAGTTATAGGGAGGTGGTCACTCCAAAACCACAGGAGAGAGACATGTGGGTCACGCTAAGGAAGGGCAAGGGGCAGAGGCATGAACGAGTGAGTACTCCAATGTCAGTACACCTGGCAAATAAATACTCCTGTTTGAGTACGGATGGGGGTGACAGCCTACCCGGGGGTAGCGACAGCGGACGGGCCTTCAGCACAGAGACCGGCCCTGTTGCTCTGAAAGGTAGGGATAAAAAGAGGAGGGCAATAGTAATTGGGGACTCTATTGTTAGGGGGTCGGATAGGCGATTCTGTGGACGCAGTCGGGAGACCAGGATGGTGGTCTGCCTCCCTGGTGCAAAGGTCTTGGACGTGTCTCAACGTGTCCAAGATATCCTCAAATCAGAGGGAGAGGAGCCTGAGGTCGTGGTACATATAGGTACCAATGACATAGGTAAAAAAAGGAAGAGGTCCTGAAGGGAGGATTTAAGGACTTGGGAGGAGAGTTGAGGAAAAGGACCAAAAAGGTAACAATCTCAGGATTACTGCCTGTGCCACGCGACAGTGAGGGTAGAAATGGAGCAAGGTGGAGGATAAATGCTTGGCTGAAAGACTGGTGCAGAGGGCAGGGATTCAAGTTTCTGGTCATTGGGACTTCTTTTGGGGTAGGTGGGACCTGTACAGAAAGGATGGGTTGCACTTGAACCCGAGGGGGACTAATATCCTGGCGGGGAAATTTGCAAAGGTCACTGGGGAGACTTTAAACTAGAATGGTTGGGGCGAGGGATGCAAATAGCAAAAGCTAGTAGACAGAATGGGAGGCAGGAAGCAGAAAAGGGAAGCACTCGGACACGAGGAGAATGAAAAAAAAGGAAATAAACAGAGAATAAGAGATGGGGGGGGTTTCTTAAATGTGCATATTTTAATGCTAGGAGCATTGTAAGAAAGGTGGATGTGCTTAGAGTCTGGATAGACACCTGGAAGTATGATGTTGTGGCGATCAGTGAAACATGGTTGCAGGAGGGCTGTGATTGGAAACTAAATATTCCAGGATTTTGTTGCTTCAGGTGTGATAGAATTGGAGGGGCAAGAGGTGGAGGTGTTGCATTGCTAGTCAGGGAAGATATTACAGCAGTGCTTTGGCAGGATAGATTGGAGGGCTCATCTAGGGAGGCTATTTGGGTGGAACTGAGAAGTGGGAAAGGTGTAGCAACACTTATAAGGGTATATTATAGACCGCCAAATGGGGAACGAGAATTGGAAGAGCAAATATGTAAAGAGATAGCGTGAAAAATATACATCTTCTAGATGCGCTGGGACGCATCCTCAGTGATGTGACCTGGAGTCATCGGGTGTTTCGGGTCTCACAACATCAGACAACCTCGCCCAGGCGACCCAGCCGGGGTTGATCAGGCCCCGACTTGCGTCCCAGTAGCAACCGCCCACGGATCAGCCATCTTAATAACTACTCTGCAGGGGTTGGGAGACTCTAGTGCATGGAGGGACTGGGCTCTGTGGGGTGACTCCCGGCCGGGCTCCTCCTGCGTCTCACCAGGTTCAAGGCCTGTGCGCTGCACCTCTTTCTCCTTCTCCGAGCATTTCATTCTCGCCTGATGGATGTTTAGGCCACGATGGTTCATTAGGCCTCTCCGTAGCTTTGTTGGGTGTCTTTCTCACGAAAGACACAGACTGGGGTGCTAACCCAGCCTTTCCCGGGTGCCGTCTTTCCGTGCCGTCAACTGTCTCTCCAGTAGTCACCAAACTATTCTTGGTTGTCACCCAGTCTATTCCTAGGTGCCACTGGCTGAGCCAGACAGAATTAACCCTATTAGTAGTAAGCACAAGGTAGTGATTGTGGGAGATTTCAACTTTCCACACATAGACTGGGAAACACATTCTGTAAATGGGCTGGATGGTTTGGAGTTTATAAAATGTGTGCAGGATAGTTTTTTGCAGCAATACATAGAGGTGCCTACTAGAGGAGGGGCAGTGCTGGACCTCCTGTTAGGAAATGAGACAGGACAGGTGGCGGAGGTATGTGTTGGCAGCACTTCGGGTCCAGTGATCACAATACCATTAGTTTCAATATAATTATGGAGAAGGACAGAACTGGGCCTAGGGTTGAGATTTTTGATTGGAGAAAGGCTAACTTTAACGAGATGCGAGATGATTTAAAAGGAGTGAACTGGGACATTTTGTTTTATGGGAAAGATGTAGAAGAGAAATGGAGGACATTTAAAGGGGAAATTTTAAGAGTACAGAATCTTTATGTTCCTGTTCGGTTGAAAGGAACCAGTAAAAATTGGAAAGAGCCCTGGTTTTCAAGGGAAATTGGACATCTTGTTTGGAAAAAGAGGGAGATCTACAATAATTATAGGCAGCATGAAGTAAATGAGGTGCTTGAGGAGTATAAGGAATGTAAAAAGAATCTTAAGAAAGAAATTAGAAAAGCTAAAAGAAGATATGAGGTTGCTTTGGCAAGTAAGGTGAAAGTAAATCCAAAGGGTTTTTACAGCTATATTAATAGCAAAAGGATAACAAGGGATAAAATTGGTCCATTGGAGAAGCCGAGTGGACAGCTATCTGCAGAGCCAAAAGAGATGGGGGAAATATTGAACAATTTCTTTTCTTTGGTATTCACCAAGGAGAAGGATATTGAATTATGTGAGGTAAGGGAAACTAGTAGAGTAGCTATGGATACTATGAGTTTCAAAGTAAAAGAAGTACTGACACTTTTGAAAAATATAAAAGTGGATAAGTCTCCAGGTCCTGACAGGATATTCCCTAGGACATTGAGGGAAGTTAGTGTAGAAATAGCCGGGGCTATAACAGAAATATTTCAAATGTCATTAGAAACGGGAATAGTCCCCGAGGATTGGCGTACTGCGTATGTTGTTCCATTGTTTAAAAAGGGTTCTAAGAGTAAACCTAGCAATTATAGACCGGTTAGTTTGACTTCAGTGGTGGGCAAATTAATGGAGAAGATACTAAGAGATAATATATATAAGCATCTGGATAAACAGGGTCTAATTAGGAACAGTCAAAATGGATTTATGCCTGGAAGGTCATGTTTGACTAATCTTGAATTTTTTGAAGAGGTTACTAGGGAAATTGACGAGGGTAAAGCAGTGGATGTTGTCTATATGGACTTTAGTAAGGCCTTTGACAAGGTTCCTCATGGAAGGTTGGTTAAGAAGGTTCAACTGTTGGGTATAAATGCAGGAATAGCAAGATGGATTCAACAGTGGCTGAATGAGAGAAGCCAGAGGGTAATGGTGGATGGCTGCTTGTCGGGTTGGAGGCAGGTGACTAGTGGGGTGCCTCAGGGATCTGCGTTGGGTCCTTCGTTGTTTGTCATGTACATCAATGATCTGGATGAAGGGGTGGTAAATTGGATTAGTAAGTATGCAGATGATACCAAGATAGGGGTGTTGTGGATAATGAAGAGGATTTCCAAAGTCTACAGAGTGATTTAGGCCAGTTGGAAAAATGGGCTGAAAGATGGCAGATGGAGTTTAATGCTGATAAATGTGAGGTGCTACACCTTGGCAGGACAAATCAAAATAGGACGTACATGGTAAATGGTAGAGAATTGAAGAATACAGTTGAACAGAGGGATCTGGGAATAACCGTGCATAGTTCCTTGAAGGTGGAATCTCATATAGACAGGGTGGTAAAGAAAGCTTTTGGTATGCTAGCCTTTATAAATCAGAGCATTGAGCATAGAAGCTGGGGTGTAATGTTAAAATTGTACAAGGCATTGGTGAGACCAAATCTGGAGTATGGGGTACAATTTTGGTCGCCCAATTATAGGAAGGATGTCAACAAAATAGAGAGGGTACAGAGGCGATTTACTAGAATGTTGCCTGGGTTTCAACAGCTAAGTTACAGAGATAGGTTGAATAAGTTAGGTCTTTATTCTCTGGAGCGCAGAAGGTTAAGGGGGGACTTGATAGAGGTCTTTAAAATGATGAGAGGGATAGACAGAGTTGATGTGGACAAGCTTTTCCCTTTGAGAATAGGGAAAATTCAAACAAGAAGACATGACTTTAGAATTAAGGGACAGAAGTTTAGGGGTAACATGAGGGGGAACTTCTTTACTCAGAGAGTGGTAGCGGTGTGGAATGAGCTTCCAGTGGAAGTGGTGGCGGCAGGTTCGTTGGTATCATTTAAAAATAAATTGGATAGGCATATGGATGAGAAGGGTATGGAGGAATATGGTATGAATGCAGGCAGGTGGGATTAAGGGAAAAAAGTTGTTCGGCACGGACTTGAAGGGCCGAGATGGCCTGTTTCCGTGCTGTAATTGTTATATGGTTAAATATCCAAATAACAAACTAATCCCATTCACACAAGAATTCGCAATATAACATGATTTTTAAATCTCACTGTCATGAATTCATATGCCAGATGTAGCAATGTTACAAAATTTTGAGATTTTAAAAATCAAGTCTGCAATTTATTCCATCAGATAAAGCATAAAAATACATTTAATTTGACACCTAATTCACTTTCATATCTTCAGTATTAAAAAAGTTATGTCCATTTTCATACTCGGAAATTAGCATCTTGTTCCCCATTGCCTTTCCATTGACTTAACTCAAAAGCTGTGATCAAGGACAGTCAAACGCCCATAACTTTCTTAAAAATTAAGAGAACAATGAAATTTTCAGTTATTATAGATTGAAGCATTCTGAAACAAATATGAAACAATCTTACTTGGATGACCTAAAATTAAAGCATATAATTAGTCAGTTATCTAATTGTAGCTAATTACAAAATTCAATGAGTAGATCTAAACATCTATCCATTTCTTAAGAAATTATAAACATTTTTAAATTGCCTAAGTGTCCAAATAACATTCACACAATAATCCACAATATAATATTTAAATCTAATTTTCATGAATTTATAGGCCAAATGGAAGGAATTTAGTGTTTAATGCCTGTAAATTAATGGCCATTTAAATCAACTTGCGAGTGGGTTTTAGTGGAATGCGGTGGATTGGAACGTTGTGATTTGCTGTGAAGTCGGTATGAAAAATACGGGCGGTTCATACATTTTTTTTGTCCCCTTCTCGCAACATGAAAATTTGATTAAATGCTTCCTAAGGACCACGTTTTTATGTAAAAATAAACTGTGTACCTTCTCTTATCGCCTACGTTAGGTCCGTTCTGCTGTCGGCGTTCAGAGCTTTAGAAGATTATTTTTAAACTACTCTAGTTAATAAATAATCTAGCGTAGTTTAAAAATAGCTTCATGAATGAAATGTCGGAGCGATTTCTCTTTAGCGACGAAATCGCCCGACATGGATCGACTTGGACTGTCTAGGGAAAAACGGCATTTTAAACCCGCCCCGCTCTGAAAGACGCCAAAGTCGTGCACACGGGGAGAGGCAGAACTGCAGCGCTGCTAAAGGTAGGTATTGTAACATACCTACCAGATGGAAGGAATATAATGTTTAATTCCCATGAATTAATCTCGAAACAACCATGCAATAAAATTAAAATTATTATATTTTTGCACAATACATGGGACTAATACTGATATTTAGTATAAAAATATTGACTATGGATAGACAATAACACAAAATATAGACGATTTAGATGCTCTTACAGTGGCTTGCAAAAGTATTCATACCCCTTGAACTTTTCCACATTTTGTCACGTTACAACCACAAAAGTAAATGTATTTTATTGGGATTTTATGTGATAGACCAACACAAAGTAGCGCATAATTGTGAAGTGGAAGGAAAATGATACATGGTTTCCAAATTTTATTACAAATAAAAAACTGAAAAGTGTGGCGTGCAAAAGTATTCAGCCCCCCTGAGTCAATACTTTGTAGAACCACCTTTCGCTGCAATTACAGCTGCAAGTCTTTTGGGGTATGTCTCTACCAGCTTTGCACATCTAGGGACGGAAATTTTTCCCATTCTTCTTTGCAAAATAGCTCAAGCTCAGTCAGATTGGATGGAGAGCGTCTGTGAACAGCAATTTTCAAGTCTTGCCAGAGATTCTCAATTGGATTTAGGTCTGGACTTTGACTGGGCCATTCTAACACATGAATATGCTTTGATCTAAACCATTCCATTGTAGCTCTGGCTGTATGTTTAGGGTCGTTGTCCTGCTGGAAGGTGAACCTCCGCCCCAGTCTCAAGTCTTTTGCAGACTCTAACAGGTTTTTTTCCAAGATTGCCCTGTATTTGGCTCCATCCATCTTCCCATCAACTCTGACCAGCTTCCCTGTCCCTGCTGAAGAAAAGCATCCCCACAGCATGATGCTGCCACCACCATGTTTCACAGTGGGGATGGTGTGTTCAGGGTGATGTGCAGTGTTAGTTTTCCGCCACACTGAGTGTTTTGCATTTAGGCCAAATACTTCAATTTTGGTCTCATCAGACCAGAGCACCTTCCTCCACATGTTTGCTATGTCCCCCACATGGCTTGTGGCAAACTGCAAATGGGACTTCTTATGGCTTTGTTTCAACAATGGCTTTCTTCTTGCCACTCTTCCATAAAGGCCCGATTTGTGGAGTGCACGACTAATAGTTGTCCTGTGGACAGATTCTCCCACCTGAGCTGTGGATCTCTGCAGCTCCTCCAGAGTTACCATGGGCCTCTTGGCTGCTTCTCTGATCAATGCTCTCCTTGCCCGGCCTGTCAGTTTAGGTGGACGGCCATGTCTTGGTAGGTTTGCAGTTGTGCCATACTCTTTCCATTTTCGGATGATGGATTGAACAGTGCTCCGTGAGATGTTCAAAGCTTGGGATATCTTTTTATAACCTAACCCTGCTTTAAACTTCTCCACAACTTTGTCCCTGACCTGTCTGGTGTGTTCCTTGGGCTTCATGATGCTGTTTGTTCACTAATGTTCTCTAACAAATCTCTGAGGCCTTACAGAACAGCTGTATTTATACTGAGATTAGATTACACACAAGTTTTCTAATTAAGTGACTTTTGAAGGCAATTGGTTGGACTAGATTTTTTTTAAGGGTATCACAGTAAAGGGGGCTTGATACTTTTGCACGCCACACTTTTCAGTTTTTCATTTGTAAAAAATTTTGAAAATCATTTTCCTTCCACTTCACAATTATGCGCCACTTTGTGTTGGTCTATCACATAAAATCCCAATAAAATACATTTACGTTCCATGGTAATAAACAGTTAGACAGGTACATGGATAAACAATAGACAATAGGTGCAGGTCAATAGAACACAAACAAATGTCAATATTATTTTTAACGAGATCTCTTTGCCAGGCAAGGCTTGGAAAATTAATGATTTACTTGCCCCACCATTTAGGCTGAAAAGTTAACATTGAAAGTCCAACCTGAACTCTCAGATTCTTTTCAAACAAACATAGAAAAACAAGTGCAGGAGGCCCTTCGAGCCAGCACCGCCATTCAAGATCATCCTGGCTGATCATCCACAGTCAGTACCCCATTCCTGCCTTCTTCCCATATCCCTTGACTCCGCTATCTTTAAGAGCTCTTATGGGACAGGTTTGGAGGGATATGGGCCAAATGTAGGCAGGTGGGACTCGTGTAGATGGGACATGTTGGGCTGGTGTGGGCAAGTTGGGCCGAAGGGCCTATTTCCACACTGTGTGATTCTACAACTATGAGGGAGGGGTCTGTAAACTTGTGAGCGAGAGGGGTCTTCTCACAACTTTGGAGAGCGGGGAGGGGGGGTACCATTAACTAGGGAGAGGGGGGGCTCACATACAAAGGAGAGATGGGTCGATAAACTTGGGAGATAGAGAGGGTAGCATGATGTAGGGGGAGAGGTGGACCTGTAAACTCAGGAGAGAGGGGTTTCCATAAATTAGGGATAGAAGGGTTTGTAGATTAGGAAGAGAGGGGTGTACCATAAATTAGGGAGAGAAAGAGGTTGATAAACTAAGGTGAGATTGGTCAATAAACTAGGGACGGAGGGAATGAGAGAGAGAGAGAGAGAGAGAGAGAGAGAGAGAGAGAGAGACAGGGAAAGACGGGGAGAGAGGGAGACAGAGAGGGAGAGAGATAGACAGAGAGAGAGACAGGGAGAGACACAGAGACAGAGTGAGAGAGACAGAGAGAGAGAGATAGACAGAGAGAGAGAGAGAGACAGGGAGAGAGACAGAGAGGGAGAGACAGAGAGAGAGAGACAGAGAGAGAGAGAGATGTATAAACTTTGGAGATAGAGAGCGCTCCATAAACTAGGTAAAGGGGAAGCCATGCTCCCTGGAAAAAAACAAAAGACATCTCAGATATCATGGAAGGCAAATCCTAGTCTGGAGGACCGATGGGAGGAATGTGTGGATAAAGGGACAGTAATCAGTTCTTCACATTTTCAGTGAGAGAGAGAGTTGGACCCCAGTGTACAGACAGTTCACAATAAACCCGGCTATTTTGTGGTATCATCTTTAGGTTCACAAACACAGTGTCACACAGTTCAGTGCAGTTGAGAATGAAGGTAGAAACAAAATACCGGATCTCTGGGGAGAAGGAATGGGAGACTTCTTCTCCCCAGAGATGCTGCTTGTCCCGCTCAGTTACTCCAGCCTTTTGTGTATTTCTTCATCGGCAGCTCTTTCAGCTCATGTCCGGTTCATGTCCAATGTGTGTGGCCCCGTTGTAATCTGCCCCAGTGCCAGGGGTTCGTAGAATGGAGGGCACTCGTGGACCTTCAGATGTGGACCTCCCTTCCCGCACCTCGCTCTGAATCCCGGGGGATTCATGGCCAACCCCATCTCGACAGCGACCGAAACCTTACGTCTGTGGCCAGTAGATGGCGGGACATGGGACAAGGAAGTAGCGGGTCCGACCAACACCTCCAAACGCAATGGAGGTCCACCAGGACTTTCCCGGCTCCAGGGAGACTTCGAGGGCAGTGGCCGGTTCATTTCCATGTTCGGGACGTCCCAGGTAGGTCAGGTTGAAACCCCTGAAAGTGCAGAGTCCCAATCAGACAACTGGTCCTTACCCCTCAAGATAACTCCAGGACAGTCTCATGGAGGCCCTAGGGCCAGCAGATGCTGGGATCTCCAGGACAACTCCAAAAGTGCTGGGGGAACTCAGCTGGTCAGGCAGCATCTGAGGAAGGGGGGGAAATCGATATGCGACCCTCTCGGGGACCCTTCCCCAGAGAAGCATCTCTTGTTGAGACCAAGTCTAGATCTGACCATTCGCCCTCTTCAGAGGCAACCTGTGTTTGGGGAATGTATAAGTGTAATCTGGGGGGAGGGTTGGCTCAGAATGCAGATGAAGGAAGAAGCTGCAGATGCTGGTGTCCACCGAAGATAAACGCAAAAGCACTGGAGTAAGTCAACAGGCCCAGGAAGCTTCTGTGGAGAACATGGATGGATGGATGGGTGGACAGATGGATGGATGGACGGATGGACAGATGGATGGATGGATTGGTTGATGGACAGATGGGTGGATGGATGGATGGGTGACATTCAGGGTCAGAAACTTTCTTTGGACTTCGGGCTCAGGAAAGGGGGTTGGGTTTCAAAACATGTCCAGGACAGGAGGCCACCAGGCTGCCATCTCTCTCAGAGGAGGTTCTGGATGGTCGAGTTCACCCCTCTCCACTCTTCCAGCACCTTGAGATGTTTGGAGTCTTCTTTGCCCTGAGTTGCGGCTTTGTTGTACTGTGCGGCCCTCCTCCTCACCACCTTGGCCGACCACTCGGCCAGCTTGGCCCGGTCCGACTCCCGGAACCCCTTGTTGTGGACCAGCATCTTGATCCGCTGCAAGGTCTTCACATAACCGGCCGGCTCGTTCCACACCTTGCTCATGTTGGTCCTCCCGGCGGCGTTCTCGCTCTCCGCCCTCTGCGCCTCCTTCTTCCACCGCTTGAAGATCCCCTTGTGCCCGGGGACCTGGTCCAGGACCGAGAAGAAGATTTGGAAGAAGTGCCTCTCCTCGTTGTGCTGGGAGCTGCGGCCGATGGACTCCACCTCGTCGCGGTCCTCGGGGGGCTGCGGGTAGTAGGACTGGGCTCGTATCTGATCCCAGATGGAAGAGTTGTCCGAAACTACTCTGGCCACCAGCACCTGGTTACGGGGAGCATTAGGGACCACATTGACCCGGCTCGGACCCACATTGACCCGGCTCGGACCCACATTGACCCAGCTCGGAGAGGGAGCATTAGGGACCACATTGACCCGGCTCGGACCCACATTGACCCGGCTCGGACCCACATTGACTCGGCTCGGACCCACATTGACCCGGCTCGGACCGACTTTGACCTGGCTCGGCGTCGACTTGGGCAGTCGAGAAGCGCTGGAGTTCCTCGAAGCGGAGCCGCGGTGGTTGGAAGCGGCGTTGCCCCGGCTCGGAGTCCGCTCCACTCGCACCGACGTTAACCCCTCCTCATCCGAGTCCCTGCTCTCACAGCAACCCATCTCGTCCGATCTCCGGGTCTGATCAGCAGAGAGAGAGACAGAGAGACAGACGCGACCTGAAGCTTGAAATCACAACAGGAAACGGGACACAGTGTTATGTATCTGCCTGTCTTGGTGACGCCCCCATTTGAACCATGTCCCACTTTCGGTTTCGTTTGTCGTCGCGAAACTCAGGGGTTTGGGATCTGCGGGAAGGAACTGCAGATTCATAGAGTCTCTTGCCGAGGTGGCGTTGATACAGCGTGTAAACAGCCCCACCGGACCGACTTTCCCCACACCGGCCAACATCTGCACCAGTCCCACCTGCCCGCCTTTGGTCCACATCCCTCCAAACCTGGCCTATCCATGTACCTGTCTGACTGTTTCTTAAATAGACAAGAGGTGCAGGAGTAGGCCATTCGGCCCTTCGAGCCAGCAATATTAATATCAATATATTAAACGTACAAAGTTCTTAAGGAGTTGGACAGGCTGGATGCAGGAAGATTGTTCCCGATGTTGGGGAGGTCCACAACAAGGGGTCACAGTCTAAGGATAAGGGGGAAGTCTTTTAGGACCGAGATGAGAAAATCATTTTTTACACAGAGAGTGGTGAATCTGTGGAATTCTCTGCCACAGAAGGTAGTTGAGGCCAGTTCATTGGCTATATTTAAGAGGGAGCTAGATGTGGCCCTTGTGGCTAAAGGGATCAGGGGCGTATGGAGAGAAGGCAGGTACAGGATACTGAGTTGGATGATCAGCCATGATCATATTGAATGGCGGTGCAGGCTCGAAGGGCCGAATGGCCTACTCCTACACCTATTTTCTATGTTTCTATGTTATACTCATTTTTTCTCATTTATCATATTGTCAGGGACTGCAGGTATTGGTTTACACCGAAGAGAGACACAAAATGCTGGAGTAACTCAGCGGGACAGGCAGCATCTCTGGAGAGAAGGAATGGATGAAGTTTCGGGTCGAGAACCACAAGATGACAAGTGTGTCGTGTTGGTGACAAGCATACGTTGAATGGGCTATACTCTGTGATTGATGTGTTAGACGTCATTGCTGGAACTGTGTATAAACATGTGACTACGTTTCCAAAACACTATACTGTAAAAATATGCTGTGTGTCTTTGGTGATTAGAGTGGTATCTTCTAGCCTGTAATATCTCCAGCCACTCCCGTCTGACATAAAAGTAAAGTATTTATGGTTTACCTAACCTATTGTGAGTTGTGTGTTTTAAGAAATGAACCTTAACACAAGCGGTAGACAAAAATGCTGGAGAAACTCAGCGGGCGGGTGAGGCAGCATCTATGGAGCGAAGGAAATAGGCAACGTTTCAGGTCGAGACCCTTCTTCAGACTGATGTGGGGGGTGGGGGGGGGGGGGGGGGGGGGGGAGGGGGCGGGATGCAGAAAGGAAGAATTCTGCCTGACCCACTGAGTTACTCCAGCATTTGGTGTCTATTTCCACAGATGCTGCCGGACCCACTGAGTTACTCCAGCATTTGGTGTCTTTCTCCACAGATGCTGCCTGACCCACTGAGTTACTCCAGCATTTGGTGTCTATCTCCAGAAATGCTGCCTGACCTACCGAGTTACTCCAGCATTTGGTGTCTATCTCCACAGATGCTGCCTGACCCACTGAGTTACTCCAGCATTTGGTGTCTATCTCCAGAAATGCTGCCTGACCTACCGAGTTACTCCAGCATTTGGTGTCTATCTCCACAGATGCTGCCTGACCCACTGAGTTACTCCAGCATTTGGTGTCTATCTCCAGAAATGCTGCCTGACCTACCGAGTTACTCCAGCATTTGGTGTCTATTTCCACAGATGCTGAGTTACTCCAGCATTTGGAGTCTGTCTCCACAGATGCTGCCTGACCCACTGAGTTACTCCAGCATTTGGTGTCTATTTCCACAGATGCTGAGTTACTCCAGCATTTGGTGTCTATTTCCACAGATGCTGCCTGACCCACTGAGTTACTCCAGCACTTGGACCACATGTCAGGTCACCCCCACGTGGGGTCGGCGTTCTGAATGGTCACTGCGGACACCCCCCTCCCCCCGGTGTCCCGCGGCTAACCAATAGGATCGCTGAACCATTACCTCCCCCCACGTGGGGTCGCCGCGCTCTGACCAATAGGATCGCTGAACCATCACCCACCCCCCCCCCCCCCCACGTGGGGTCCGCCGCGCTCTGACCAATAGCATCGTTGGATGGTCCACCGCCCCTCTCCGAGGGCCGCCGTGACTGACCAATAGCGTCGCTGAACGTTCACCGCCCCACGTGGGGTTGCCCTTGCCGCGCTCTGATTGGCCCAGCGACACGGAGCGCACCGAGTTAGCCAATCAGCAGTGGAGGCGGGCGGGCGGGCGGGTGGGTGCCGGGCCGCGATTGGCGGGGAGGGCGGGTGTAAGGCGGCGGTGCGGACGCCGCCGGGCTCAGTCGGGCGGAGGCGGGGAGGATGGCGGCGGTGCGGGGGGGCTGCCGCCGCCTGAGCTCCGTGACCCGCGGCCGGGAGCTGCTGGCCGCCGTCGACACCTTCCTGCTCGACTGCGACGGCGTGTTGTGGGACG
>OY740805.1:26294939-26361636 GCA_963514005.1 Raja brachyura | reverse complement strand
CTCTCCCCTCTCCCCCTCTCTCTCTCTCTCTCTCTCCCCCCTCTCCTCTCTCTCTCTCTCTCCCTCTCTCTCTCCCCCCTCTCACCTCGATACACACGAGACTCTGCTAATTGAGCTCACATTCTGTCAGCGACCCTCTCACCGTTCCCCTGCTATCTGACACTACTGTGCTGGAAACAGGCCCTTCGGCCCACCGAGTCCGTGCCGACCAGCGATCGCCCGTTCACACCCTAGTTCGATGTTATCCCACTTTCTCATCCACTCCCTACAGTCTAGGGGGCAGTTTACAGAGGGGCCGATTAACCTGCAAACCCGCAGGGGCACGTTTGTGAGGATGTGGGGGGAAACCGGAGCACCCGGAGGAGACCCACGTGGTCACGGGGAGAGCGTGCAAACTCCGCACCCACAGACAGCAACGGGCGGCTCGACGGCACAGCGCTAGAGTTGTGTGTGTGTGTGTGTGTGTGTGTGTGTGTGTGTGTGTGAGTGTGTGTGTGTGTGTGTGAGTGTGTGTGTGAGTGTGTGTGTGTGTGTGTGTGTGTGTGTGTGTGTGTGTGTGTGAGTGTGTGTGTGAGTGTGTGTGTGTGTGTGTGTGTGTGTGTGTGTGTGAGTGTGTGTGTGTGTGTGTGTGTGTGTGAGTGTGTGTGTGAGTGTGTGTGTGTGTGTGTGTGTGTGTGTGTGTGTGTGTGTGTGTGTGTGTGTGTGTGTGTGAGTGTGTGTGTGAGTGTGTGTGTGTGTGTGTGTGTGTGTGTGTGTGAGTGTGTGTGTGTGTGTGTGTGTGTGTGTGTGTGTGTGTGAGTGTGTGTGTGTGTGTGTGTGTGAGTGTGTGTGTGTGTGTGGGTGTGGGTGTGTGTGGGTGTGTCCATGCGCAGGTGCGTGCGTGCGAGTGTGAGTGTGTGTGTGTGTGTGTGTGTGTGTGTGTGGGTGTGTCCATGCGCAGGTGCGTGCGTGCGAGTGTGAGTGTGTGTGTGTGTGTGTGTGTGTGTGTGTGGGTGTGTCCATGCGCAGGTGCGTGCGTGCGAGTGTGAGTGTGTGTGTGAGTGTGTGTGTGTGTGTATCGTGTGTGGTGTTTGCCCGGGTCAGGACCCTTCTTCAGACTGAGTGTAACGGGGAGTAACTGGGACAAATCAGCTCCGGCAGCAGATAGCCTCAGGCAGGCAGGCAGGCAGGCAGGGAGGCAGGGAGGAAGGCAGGGAGGGAGGCAGGGAGGGAGGCAGGGAGGGAGGCAGGGAGGCAGGGAGGCAGGGAGGGAGGGAGGGAGGGAGCTTGCCTGGTAGCCTGCTAGTTGTCCCCCGGGGACGGTGACTTCCCAAGAGAGAGCGACATGACTATGATCTGTGGGTTACACAAAAAGCTGG
Source organism: Raja brachyura (assembly GCA_963514005.1). The sequence continues at coordinate 26,360,278 of OY740805.1, read as the reverse complement.
AGAAACTCAGCGGGTGCAGCAGCATCTAAGGAGCGAAGGAGATAGGCGACGTTTCGGGTCGAGACCCTTCTTCAGACTGGTTAGGGATCAGGGAAACGAGAGATATAGACGGTGATGTGGAGAGATAAAGCACAATGAATGAAAGATATGCAGAAAAGTATCGATGATAAAGGAAACAGGCCATTGTAAGCTGTTTGTGGTGTGAAAATGAGAAGCTAGTGCGACTTGGGTGGGGGAGAGATAGAGAGAGAGGGAATGCCAGGGCCCGAGGGCTGAGGGAGAGGTGGGGAGGGGGAGGAGGCAGTCTGGGTTAACAGAATTGAGAAAATTCAATGTTTAAGCCCAGAGGATGCAGACTCCCCAAGCGGAATATGAGGTGCTGTTCCTCCAACTTGCGGTGTTGCTCACTCTGGCCGTGGAGGAGGGCCAGGACCGAGAGGTCGGATACGGAATGGGAGGGGCAGTTGAAGTGCTGAGCCACCGGGAGGTCGGGTTGGTTATTGCGGACCGAGCGGAGGTGTTCGGCGAAACGATCGCCCAGCCTCCGCTTGGTCTCACCGATGCAGATCAGGTTTGATCTGTGGAACTGGTTCACTGACGTCTGTACCTCTCTTTGACGATGTTTGATGCAGCAAAGGTCACGGGCCCTGAACCAGAGTTGGATTTGAGTTCATTGTCCCGTGTACCAAAGTTGTTGCGTGCTAAGATGAAAGCCAGCGGGAAGATGACGACACTCCAGCCATCCACAGTGAACTAATGCAAATAGTGATACAGCAGGCAAACAGGACCCACGGCCCAACTTCCCACCCGGAGAGTTGTGAATTTGTGCAATTCCCTGCCACAGAGGGCAGTGGAGGCCAAGTCACTGGATGGATTTAAGAGAGAGTTAGATAGAGCTCTAGGGGCAAGTGGAATCAAGGGATATGGGGAGAAGGCAGGCACGGGTAATTGATTGGGGACGATCAGCTGTGATCACAATGAATGGCGGTGAATGATCACAAATGGCCTCCTCCTGCACCTATTGTCTATGTTTCTATGTTTCTATGATTTAAACCAGCATCTGCAGTTCTTTCTTGCAAGTCTGAAACAGGCCCTTCAGCCCAACTCGCCCACACATGCCAACATGTCCCAGCTACACCAGTCCCACCTGCCTGCGTTTGGTCCACATCCCCCCCAAATCTGTCCTATCTATGTACCTGTCAAACTGTTTCTTAAACGTTGGGATAGTCCCAGCCTCAACTACCTCCTCCGGCAGCTCGTTCCATACACCCACCGCACTCTGTGTGGAAAAGTCACCCCTCAGGTTCCTATTGAATCTTTTCCCCTTCATTGTAAGCCCGTGTCCTCCGGTCCTCGATTCCCCGTGGTAAAGGGGATAACATCAAACGCAATTCTTGCAGGATACGGTTCGGGCAGTCACGGTGGCGCAGCGGTAGAGTCGCTGCCTCACAGCGCCGGAGACCCGGGCGCTGTCTGTACGGAGTTTGCACGTTCTTAAGGGGTTGGACAGGCTAGATGCAGGAAGATTGTTCCCGATGTTGGGGAGGTCCAGGACAAGGGGTCACAGCTTAAGGATAAGGGGGAAATCCTTTAGGACCGAGATGAGAAGGACTTTTTTCACACAGAGAGTGGTGGGTCTCTGGAACTCTCTGCCACAGAGGGTAGCTGAGGCCAGTTCATTGGCTATATTTAAGAGGGAGTTAGATGTGGCCCTTGTGGCTAAGGGGATCAGAGGGTATGGAGAGAAGGCAGGTACTGGATACTGAGTTGGATGATCAGCCATGATCATATTGAATGGCGGTGCAGGCTCGAAGGGCCGAATGGCCTACTCCTGCACCTAATTTCTATGTTTCTATGTTTCTACGTTTCTCCCCGTGTCCTGCCTGGGGTTTTCTCCGAGATCTTCGGTTTCCTCCCACACTCCAAAGACGTGCAGGTTTTGTAGGTTAATTGGGTTTGGTGTAAATGTAAAAATGGTCCCTGGTGTGTGTATAGGATAGTGTGAGCGTGCGGGGATCGCTGGTCGGCGCGGACTCGGTGGGCCGAAGGGCCTGCTTCCGCGCTGTATCTCGAAATTAAACTCCCAGGAGAGTTCGATCAAAGATAGCGCCAATGAGGTAGATAGTGGCCCACTGGTTGTGGTCGGATGGTTCAGTTCCCTGATAACACCTCTCCCTGGATCTGGACATTTTGACACTTTTTTTTTTTTTAATACATTTTTATCAGAGGCCATACATATTTAAAATAATATACCAATTTTTTCAGATATACATTTTACATATTTCCAAAGCTTATATGAATATTACAAAGCAATATATTTAGGCCTCAATTTTTTTTTTAATAGTGAAAAGAAAAAATGAGTAAAGCGATAATCGATGTTTAATTTAAAAAATGTGATTAAAATTTTGATTATGTGTGAGAAGAGAATTTAAAAAATTTAAATTTAAAAAATTAAAAAAATTTAAAAATCCATATAACTACCAAACAATTATTATACTTAAATTTTTTTTAAAAACAGTATACATCTTAACAATGAATGGAACAATTTCTAATGACAATATATATAGAGACGAGAATACAAATCTCAGATTAGATCTTTTCATCAGATCCTACCACCGGGTACTTGTTGAGTTACAATGCTGAGCCCAGCTACCCCTTCATATAGTCAGTGAATGGAGACCATATTTGTTCAAAGAGTTCGTGTTTACCCATTAGGACAAACCTAATCCTCTCCAAATGCAATGTCTCCAACATTTCCACTGTCCTCATTTTGATTGTAGGGGATAATGGTCCCTTCCAGAATTTTAACATTAATTTTTTTCCAATCATTCAACAGTAAAGAGTCTGAAGAAGGGTCTCGACCCGAAACGTCGCCTATCTCCTTCGCTCCTTAGATGCTGCTGCACCCGCTGAGTTTCTCCAGCTTTTTGTGTAACAATCAAGAACGTTTCTTTGACTTGCTGTTAATGTTTGATTTGAATCTAAAACACCAAATCTTATTAGCTTTGGGTCAGGATTTAATGTGATCTTAAGAACTATAGAAATAATTTTAAAAATCTCAAAAAGGGGGGACTTGATAGCGGTCTTCAAAATGATGAGAGGGATAGACAGAGTTGATGTGGACAAGCTTTTCCCTTTGAGAATAGGGAAGATTCAAACAAGAGGACATGACTTTAGAATTAAGGGACAGAGGTTTAGGGGTAACATGAGGGGGGAACTTCTTTACTCAGAGAGTGGTAGCGGTGTGGAATGAGCTTCCAGTGGAAGTGGTGGCGGCAGGTTCGTTGGTGTCATTTAAAAATAAATTGGATAGGCATATGGATGAGAAGGGTATGGAGGGTTATGGTATGAGTGCAGGCAGGTGGGACTAAGGGGAAAAAAGTTGTTCGGCACGGACTGGAAGGGCCGAGATGGCCTGTTTCCGTGCTGTAATTGTTATATGGTTATCTCAGTCCAATATCTATTAGGTTTTGTGCATGTTACAAAACTATGTGTTAAATCAGCTTCTATGTTGGTTTTCACAAGTTTCCACACGTCTGTTTCTCTTGCCCATTTGCAAAAGCCGATTGTCCTACAAATCCCGCGTGCCTTTGGAGTGTGGGAGGGAGCCGGAGCGCCCGGAGAAAACCCACGCAGGTCACGGGGAGAGCGTGCAAACTCCGCACAGACAGCGCCCGTGGTCAGGATGGAACCCGGGTCCGTGGCGCTGTGAGGCGGCGACTCTACCGCTGCGCCACCGTGACCACCCCCGGACGCGTCTTTGTAAAGGAGGATGGTCTGAGGAAGGGTCTCGACCCAAAACGTCGCCCGTTCCTTCTCTCCACAGATGCTGCCCGTCCCGCTGAGTTACTCCAGCTTTTTGTGTCAACGCTAGGAATGTCTTTAGCCAGGGGGCGGTGAATCTGTGGAACTCATTGCCACAGACTTGGCAGGGGAGTCCAAGCCGGTGGGTATTTTCAACGCGGTTCGAGCTAAGCTGTGGAGCGGGGAACTGCAGTTGCTGGTTTAAACCGAGGACAGACACAGAAAGAGTAGAGTAACTCATCAGGACAGGCGGCCTCTGTGGAGAGAATAGACAATAGACAATAGACAATAGGTGCAGGAGGAGGCCATTCGGCCCTTCGAGCCAGCACCGCCATTCAATGTGATCATGGCTGATCATCCCCAATCAGTACCCCGTTCCTGCCTTCTCCCCATATCCCCTGACTCCACTAACTTTAAGAGCCCTATCTAGCTCTCTCTTGAAAGCATCCACCACCCTCTGAGGCAGAGAATTCCACAGACTCACCACTCTCTGTGAGAAACAGTGTTTCCTCATCTCCGTTCTAAATGGCTTACCCCTTATTCTTAAACTGTGGCCCCTGGTTCTGGCCTCTGCTGCCTTCTGTGGCAGAGAATTCCACAGATTCACCACTCTCTGGGTGAAGAAGTTTTTCATCATCTCAGTCCTAAATGGCCGACCCCCTTATTCTTAAACTGTGTGTGGCCCCTGGTTCTGGACTCCCCCAACATCGGGAACGTTTCCTGCCTCTAGCGTGTCCAAACCCTTAACAATCTTATATGTTTCAATGAGATCCCCTCTCATCCTTCTAAACTCCAGAGTGTACAAGCCCAGCCGCTCCATTCTCTCAGCATATGACAGTCCCGCCATCCCGGGAATTAACCTTGTAAACCTACGCTGCACTCCCTCAATAGCAAGAATGTCCTTCCTCAAATTAGGGGGCCAAAACTGCACACAATACTCCAGGTGTGGTCTCACTAGGGCCCTGTACAACTGCAGAAGGACCTCTTTGCTCCTATATTCAATTCCTCTTGTTATAACGGCCAACATGCCATTGGCTTTCTTCACTGCCAGCTGTACCTGCGTGGTACAGAAGGAACGGGTGACGTTTCGGGCGGAGAGAGAGAGAGCTGGGTTTGTGGCAGAGTGCCATGGGCCGGGGCCAGACTGGGAGGGTCCGAGCTTAAAACTCTACCATGCAGTATAACGTGGATAAATGTGAGGTTATCCACTTTGGTGGCAAAAACATGAGGGTAGACTATTATCTAAATGGTGGCCGATTAGGAAAAGGGGAGATGCAGCGCGACCTGGGTGTCATGGTACACCAGTCATTGAAAGTAGGCATGCAGGTGCAGCAGGCAGTGAAGAAAGCAAATGGTATGGGGGTTACACAAAAAGCTGGAGAAACTCAGCGGGTGCAGCAGCGTCTAAGGAGCGAAGGAGATAGGCGACGTTTCGGGTCAAGACCCTTCCCAAAGCGAATGGTATGTTAGCTTTCATAGTAAAAGGATTTGAGTATTGGGTCCACAGGTGTGAGACCACACCTAGAGTATTGCGTACAGTTCTGGTCTCCAAATCTGAGGAAGGACATTATTGCCATAGAGGGAGTGCAGAGAAGGTTCACCAGACTGATTCCTGGGATGTCAGGACTGTCTTATGAACAAAGACTGCATAGACTCGGCTTGTACTCGCTGGAATTTAGGAGATTGAGAGGGGATCTCATAGAAAGTTACAAAATTCTTAAGGGGTTGGACAGGCTAGATGCAGGAAGATTGTTCCCGATGTTGGGGAGGTCCAGGACAAGGGGTCACAACTTAAGGATAAGGGGGAAATCCTTTAGGACCGAGATGAGAAGGACTTTTTTCACACAGAGAGTGGTGGGTCTCTGGAACTCTCTGCCACAGAGGGTAGTTGAGGCCAGTTCATTGGCTATATTTAAGAGGGAGTTAGATGTGGCCCTTGTGGCTAAAGGGGATCAGAGGGTATGGAGAGAAGGCAGGTACGGGATACTGAGTTGGATGATCAGCCATGATCATATTGAATGGCGGTGCTGGCTCGAAGGGCCGAATGGCCTACTCCTGCACCTATTGTCTATGTTTCTATGTTGATATGACCTTCGGACCCGGATCTGTCAGCCTCCGCCCCGAGCGGCTCACGTGAGCCAAGGCAAGGGCGGGGAAGTTGAGCTGCGGGCGGGGTGGGGGGGAGGGGTTGCCGAGGGGGGGGGGGGGGGGGGGCGGGGTGTGGGTTGGGGAGGGGGGGGGGGGACGGTAACAGTAGCCGGTGGCGTAATCATCGCTACCTGCCGGACCTGGGACTGTCGGAGCAGAGAGGGAGAGAGAGAGAGAGGTGGGATCGGTGCTGGCAGGCGAGAATGAGTCTCAGACGCTTCCTGAGAGATGGGAGCACCTCCTTAAGGCAACGGCGCATCAGACCCAAGCAGGAGACCGCCCTCTCCAGACCCCTGTGGATGCAGGTAACGCCTCACCAGCTCCCTCTCTGCTGCCTGCTGAGCTGGTCCAACCTGTTTACAAAAGCAGTTCATGTTACAGATAAACCCTCCTCCCCCCCCGAGGTGATAACCCTGGACTCCCTGAACCTTGCAGAAACACCTGCCGTCCCGCAGACAGGCACAAAAAAGCCGGACTAACTTAGCCGGAAAATGGAGGCCGATTAGGAAAAGGGGAGATGCAGCGCGACCTGGGTGTCATGGTACACCAGTCATTGAAAGTAGGCATGCAGGTACAGCAGGCAGTGAAGAAAGCGAATGGTATGTTAGCTTTCATAGCAAAAGGATTTGAGTATAGGAGCAGGGAGGTTCTACTTCAGTTGTACAGGGTCTTGGTGAGGCCACACCTGGAGTATTGCGTACAGTTCAGGTCTCCAAATCTGAGGAAGGACATTATTGCCATAGAGGGAGTGCAGAGAAGGTTCACCAGACTGATTCCTGGGATGTCAGGACTGTCTTATGAACAAAGACTGCATAGACTCGGTTTATACTCTCTAGAATTTAGGAGATTGGGGGGGGGGGGGCAGGACTTCCACATGAAGAAAGACTGGATAGACTCGGCTTATACTCTCTAGAATTTAGGAGATTGAGAGGGGATCTTAACGCATCGACCGGTCCGACGGCGGTGGAACTCGCTGGAATTTAGAAGATTGAGGGGGGATCTTATAGAAACTTACAAGATTCTTAAGGGGTTGGACAGGCTAGATGCAGGAAGATTGTTCCCAATGTTGGGGAGGTCCAGGACAAGGGGTCACAGCTTAAGGATAAGGGGGAAATCCTTTAGGACCGAGATGAGAAGGAATTTTTTCACACAGAGAGTGGTGGGTCTCTGGAACTCTCTGCCACAGAGGGTAGTTGAGGCCAGTTCATTGGCTATATTTAAGAGGGAGTTAGATGTGGCCCTTGTGGCTAAGGGCATCAGAGGGTATGGAGAGAAGGCAGGTACGGGATACTGAGTTGGATGATCAGCCATGATCACATTGAATGGCGGTGCAGGCTCGAAGGGCTGAATGGCCTACTCCTGCACCTAATTTCTATGTTTCTATGTCTATGAAAGGGCAGAAGGATTGGACAGGCTCGATGCGGGGAAAAATTGAGTATTGCGTGCAGTTTTATATTAGAAACATAGAAACATAGAAATTAGGTGCAGGAGTAGGCCATTCGGCCCTTCGAGCCTGCACCGCCATTCAATATGATCATGGCTGATCATCCAACTCAGTATCCCGTACCTGCCTTCTCTCCATACCCCCTGATCCCCTTTAGCCACAAGGGCCACATCTAACTCCCTCTTGAATATAGCCCCTGTCCCACTTAGGAAACCTGAACGGAAACCTCTGGAGACTTTGCGACCCACCCGAGGTTTCAGTGCGGTGGTTCCCGGAGGTTTTTGTCAGTTTCGACCATTAGGGAGACTGACAAAAACCTCCGGGAACCGCACGGAAACCTTGGGTGGGGCGCAAAGTCTCCAGAGGTTTCAGTTCAGGTTTCCTAAGTGGGACAGGGGCATTAGCCTCCTAATTTGAGGTGGGACATTCTTGCTATTGAGGGAGTGCAGCGTAGGTTCTGCAGTTGTACAGGGCCCTGGTGAGACCACACCTGGAGTATTGTGTGCAGTTTTGGTCCCCTAATTTGAGGAAGGACATTCTTGCTATTGAGGGAGTGCAGCGTAGGTTCTGCAGTTGTACAGGGCCCTAGTGAGACCACACCTGGAGTATTGTGCGCAGTTTTGGTCCCCTAATTTGAGGAAGGACATCCTTCCTATTGAGGGAGTGCAGCGTAGGTTCACCAGGTTAATTCCCGGGATGGCGGGACTGTCATTTGCTGAGAGAATGGAGAGGCTGGACTTGTACACTCTGGAATTTAGAAGGATGAGAGGGGATCTTATTGAAACACATAACATTCTTAAGGGATTGGACAGGCTAGATGCAGGACGAATGTTCCCGATGTTGGGGGGAGTCCAGAACCAGGGGTCACACAGTTTAAGAATAAGGGGTCGGCCATTGAGGACCGAGATGAGGAAGAACCTTTACACCCAGAGAGTTGTGAATCTGTGGAATTCCCTGCCACAGAAGGCAGTGGAGGCCGATTCACTGGATGTTTTCAAGAGAGAGTTAGATTTAGCTCTTAGGGCTAACGGAATCAAGGGATATGGGGAGAAAGCAGGAACGGGGTACTGATTGTGGATGATCAGCCATGATCACAATGAATGGCGGTGCTGGCTCGAAGGGCCGAATGGCCTACTCCTACACCTATTTTGCTATGTTTCTATCTCTGGAGAGAAGGAATGGGCGACGTTTCGGGTCGAGACCTTTCTTCAGACTGGTTAGGGATAAGAGAAACGTGAGGAACTGCAGATGCTGGTTTAAGCCGAAGATAGGCACAAAAAGCTGGAGTACCTTGCAGGGGTTATGGGGAGAAGGCAGGAGAATGGGGTTGAGAGGGAGAGAGATAGATCAGCCACGATTGAATGGCGGAGTAGACTTGATGGGCCGAATGGCCTAATTCTGCTGCTATCACACGAACATGAAATGGAGAGCACAAGGAACTGCAGATACCGGAGTCCCGAGCAAAACACAAAGTGCTGGAGTAACTCAGTGGGTCAGGCAGCATCTCTGGAGAAAAAGGATGGGTCGGGACCATTCTTCTACCCGAAACGTCACGTGTCCATCAGTCAATGAAAGTAGGCATGCAGGTACACCAGGCAGTGAAGAAAGCCAATGGCAAGTTGGCCTTCATAACAAGAGGAGTCAAGTATAGGGGCAAAGAGGTCCTTCTGCAGTTGTACAGAGCCCTAGTGAGACCACACCTGGAGTATTGTGTGCAGTTCTGGTCCCCTAATTTGAGGAAGGACATTCTTACTATTGAGGGAGTGCAGCGTAGATTTACCAGGTTAATTCCCGGGATGGCGGGACTGTCATATGCTGAGAGAATGGAGCGGCTGGGCTTGTACACTCTGGAGTTTAGAAGGATGAGAGGGGATCTTATTGAAACATTTAAGTTTGTTAAGGGTTTGGACACGCTAGAGGCAGGAAACATGTCCCCGATGTTGGGTGGGGTCCAGAACCAGGGGCCACACAGTTTAAGAATAAGGGGTAAGCCATTTAGAATGGAGATGAGGAAACACTTTTTCTCACAGAGAGTGGTGAGTCTGTGTAATTCTCTGCCTCAGAGGGTGGTGGAGGCCGGTTCTCTGGATGCTTTCAAGAGAGAGCTAGATAGGGCTCTTAAAAATAGCAGAGTCAGGGGATATGGGGAGAAGGCAGGAACGGGGTACTGATTGGGGATGATCAGGCATGATCACATTGAATGGCGGTGCTGGCTCGAAGGGCTGAATGGCCTCCTCCTGCACCTGTTGTCTATTGTCTATAGTCTGTCCATGTTCTCCAGAGATGTCTGCTGAGCCGTCGAGTTTCTTTGTGTCTATCTTGGGTATAAACCAGCATCTGCAGTTCCTTTCTACACACTAAAGTGAAAGACACTGGGGGGGTGGATGATGGAGGGGAGGACTTCTTCAATGGGTGGGTGGGGGAGGGGAGGGAGACGAGGGCAACAGCGATGGTCGAAGTAAAACGCTGGAGCAACTCAGCGGGACAGGCAGCGTCTCTTGATACAAGGAATGTGTGACATTTCGGGTCGAGACCCTTCTTCAGACTTGCCCACTTGTTACACAAACTCACTGCAAGTGCACAGTGCAGTTATGCCCCTGTCCCACTTAGGAAACCTGAACGGAAACCTCTGGAGACTTTGGCCCCACCCAAGGTTTCCGTGCGGTTCCCGGAGGTTTTCGTGCGGTTCCCGGAGGTTTTCGTCAGTCTCCCTAACGGTCGAAAGCGGTTGCCGTTTTAAAAACCGGTAATTTTTTCAGTGGAAGCCGGTTGCGATGCTAGTTGAAGGTGGTTGCCGGAGGATGAAAACCTCCGGGAACCGCACGGGAACCTTGGGTGGGGCGCAAAGTCTCCAGAGGTTTCCGTTCAGGTTTCCTAAGTGGAACAGGGGCATTAACTGCACTGTATGCTTCAGTGTCACATTCCCCTCAGCTAATGAAATGCCATTCTCCATTCTGCTCATTTGTTCCATATTTCTGTGTGAATAGTGAAAGGCCTGGATAGAGTGGATGTGGAGAGGATGTTTCCACTAGTGGGAGAGTCTAGGACCAGAGGACACAGCCTCAGAATTAAAGGGCGCTCTTTTAGGAAGGAGATGAGGAGGAATTTCTTTAGTCAGAGGGTGGTGAATCTGTGGAATTCTTTGCCACAGACGGCTGTGGAGGCCACAAGTCAGTGGATATTTTCAAGGCAGAGACAGATAGATTCTTGATTAGTGCGGGTGTCAGGGGTTATGGGGAGAAGGCAGGAGAATGAGGTTAGGAGGCAGAGATAGATCAGCTGTGATTGAATGACGTGGTAGACTCGATGGGCCGAATGGCCTAATTCTACTCCCATAACTGGTGAACTCTCCACATCAGCGTCTATATCTCTCGTTTCCCTCTCCCCCGACTCTCAGTCTGGAGAAGGGTCTCGACCCGAAACGTCACCCATTCCTTATCCCCAGAGATGCTGCCTGACCCGCTGAGTTACTCCAGCGTTTTGTGTGTCTGTCTGTCTTCTTGTACATTCAGAGGCGGGCTGGTGGGTCTCGCTGAGTCTACGCACTCCATCCTGAAAGTGTTCCCCCCCTTCACCCCCTATCCTGCTCTCTTGGAGCCTTCAGGAGGCCGCTCAGCCCATCATTTCCATGCCAGCCCACCAAATCGCCTCGAAAGACACAGAGTGCTGGAGTAACTCAGCGGGTCAGGCAGCATCTGTGGAGAACATGGATAGGTGACGTTTCACAGAGTGCTGGAGTAACTCAGCGGGTCAGGCAGCATCTGTGGAGAACATGGATAGGTGACGTTTCACAGAGTGCTGGAGTAACTCAGCGGGTCAGGCAGCATCTGTGGAGAACATGGATAGGTGACGTTTCGGCAAACGTCACCCATTCCATGTTCTCCACAGATGCTGCCTGGCCCGCTGAGTTACTCCAGTATTTTGTGTCTATCCTTGGTATAAACCTGAGAGAGTTGGACAGAGCTCTAGGGGCTAGTGGAGTCAAGGGATATGGGGAGAAGGCAGGCACGGGTTATTGATAGGGGACGATCAGCCATGATCACAATGAATGGCGGTGCTGGCTCGAAGGGCCGAATGGCCTCCTCCTCCACCTATTTTCTATGTTTCTATGTTTCTATGTGTAAACCGGCATCTTCAGTTCTTTGCCTCTACACTAGAAACATAGAGAATAGGTGCAGGAGGCCGCTCGGCCCTTCGAGCCAGCACCGCCATGTTCATTGTGCAGATGGCTGATCGTCCCCAATCAATAACCCGTGATTAGTAAAAGGGTCCCAACCCGAAATGTCACCTTCTCTTTGTGTCCAGAGATTCCCCCTGCGCCATGGAGTTACTCCGGCACTTGGTGTTGTGGGGTTACTCCAGCGTATGGTATTGGGGGTTCAGTATTGATGTGGATAGAGAACTGGCTGGCAGACAGGAAGCAAAGAGTAGGAGTAAACGGGTCCTTTTCACAATGGCAGGCAGTACAATAGACAATAGACAATAGGTGCAGGAGGAGGCCATTCGGCCCTTCGAGCCAGCACCGCCATTCAATGTGATCATCCCCAATCAGTACCCCGTTCCTGCCTTCTCCCCATATCCCCTGACTCCGCTATCTCTAAGAGCCCTATCTAGCTCCCTCTTGAAAGCATCCAGAGAACCGGCCTTCACCGCCCTCTGAGGCAGAGAATTCCACAGACTCACCACTCTCTGTGAGAAAAAGTGTTTCCTCGTCTCCGTTCTAAACGGCTTACCCCTTATTCATAAACTGTGTGTGGCCCCTGGTTCTGGACTCCCCCAACATCGGGAACATGTTTCCTGCCTCTAGCGTGTCCAAGCCCTTAATAATTTATATGTTTGAATGAGATCCCCTCTCATCCTTCTAAACTCCAGCGTGTACAACCCCAGCCGCTCCATTCTCTCAGCATTTGACAGTCCCGCCATCCCGGGAATTAACCTGGTGAACCTACGCTGCACTCCCTCAATAGCAAGAATTGAGCAGAATATTTTGGAGCAGAATATTTTCCATGGGGCAAGAGGGACTGTGGTGTGAAGGTCCTGTGGTCTCCATGTATATAGACCACAGTGTGAATTGTAAGTGTACACATGCACAGTTGCACTTCCGTTTCCAACTTACTGACATCTGACTTACGTAAGGTAAGGTTGTGGATTAGTAAGGAGACATCAAGCATGGCAGAATGAGTGGGTTAACATGTGATGAGCGTTTGTCGGCACTGGGCCTGTACTCGCTGGAGTTTAGAAGGATGAGGGGGGGGGACCTCATTGATACGTACCGAATAGCGAAAGGCCTGCATAGAGTGGATGTGGAGAGGATGTTTCCACTAGTGGGAGAGTCTAGGACCAGAGGGCACAGCCTCAGAATTAAAGGACGTTCCTTTAGGAAGGAGATGAGGAGGAATCTCTTTATTCAGAGGGTGGTGAATCTGTGGAATTCGTTGCCTCAGACGGCTGTGGAGGCCACAAGTCAGTGGATATTTGCAAGACAGAGATAGATAGATTCTTGATCAGTGCGGGTGTCAGGGGTTATGGGGAGAAGGCAGGAGAATGGGGTCGAGAGCGAGAGATAGATCAGCCAGGATTGAATGGCGGAATGGACTTGCTGGGCCGAGTGGCCTAATGCCCCTGTCCCACTTAGGAAACCTGAACGGAAACCTCTGGAGACTTTGCGCCCCACCCAAGGTTTCCGTGCGGTTCCCGGAGGTTTTTGTCAGTCTCCCTAATGATCGAAAGTGGTTTCCGTTTTAAAAATGGGTAATTTTTTAGTCGAAGCCAGTTGCGATGCTAGTTGAAGGTGGTTGCCGGAGGGCAAAAAGATAGACACAAAGAGCTGGAGTAACTCAGCGGGACCGGACGCATCTCTGGAGAGAAGGCATGGGTGACGTTTCGGGTCCAGAGCCTTCCACGGACTGTGTGTGAATGAGTGTGTGGGCGTGTGAGTCTGTGTGTGTGTGAATGAGTGTGTGTGTGAGTGTGTGTGTGAATCAGTGTGTGAGTGTGTGTGTGAATGAGTGTGTGAGTGTGTGTGTGTGTGTGAATGAGTGTGTGAGTGTGTGTGTGTGTGTGTGTGTGAATGAGTGTGTGAGTGTGTGTGTGAATGAGTGTGTGAGTGTGTGTGTGTGTGTGTGTGAATGAGTGTGTGAGTGTGTGTGTGAATGAGTGTGTGAATGAGTGTGTGTGTGAATCAGTGTGTGTGTGTGTGAATGAGTGTGTGAGTGTGTGTGTGTGTGAATGAGTGTGTGAGTGTGTGAATGAGTGTGTGTGTGAATGAATGTGTGAGTGTGTGTGTGAATGAGTGTGTGAGTGTGTGTGTGTGCGAATGAGTGTGTGAGTGTGTGTGTGTGAGTGTGTGAATGAGTGTGTGTGTGTGTGTGTGTGAATGAGTGTGAGTGTGTGTGTGAGTGAGTGTGTGTGTGTGAATGAGTGTGTGAATGAGTGTGTGAGTGTGTGTGTGTGTGAATGAGTGTGTGAGTGTGTGTGAATGAGTGTGTGAGTGTGTGTGAATGAGTGTGTGAGTGTGTGAATGAGTGTGTGAGTGTGTGCGTGTGAATGAGTGTGTGTGTGAGTGTGTGTGTGAATCAGTGTGTGTGTGTGTGTGTGTGTGGGTGTTGAATGAGTGTGTGCGTGTGTGAATGAGTGTGTGAGTGTGTGCGTGTGCGAATGAGTGTGTGCGTGTGTGTGTAAATCAGTGTGTGTGTGTGTGAATGAGTGTGTGAGTGTGTGAATGAGTGTGTGAGTGTGTGCGTGTGGGTGTGAATGAGTGTGTGTGTGTGTGTGTGACAGGCAGCATCTGTGGAGAGAAGGGATGGGTGACGTTTCGGGTCGAGACCCTTCTTCAGACTGAGAGTCGGTGGGGGGGATGGGGGTGGGAGACACAGAGATAAGGAAGTGTAAGGTGTGAGAAGGAGAGATCAAAGGGGAATGTAGAACGGATCCTGCTCCACGACTGTTCACCGGTTCACACCGAGCTCTTCGTGAGATGGTTCCACAAGCACCCGCCACAGCCCGGCTGTGGGAATAGACACGGCAAGGGTGGTCACGGCGGGCCCAGCTGCCACAGACCCCGGTTCCATCCCCACTTCGGGTGCTGTCTGTGCGGAGTTTGCACGTTCTCCCCGTGACCTGCGTGGGTTTTCTCCGGGTGCTCCGGTTTCCTCCCACACTCCGAAAGACGTGCAGGTCTGTAGGTTAATTGCCTTGGTTTATATGTAATAATTGTCCCTAGTGTGTGTAGGATAGTGTCAGTGTGCGGGGATCGCTGGTCGGCACGGACCCGGTGGGCCGAAGGGCCTGTTTCCGCGCTGTATCTCTACACTAAACTAAACTACACATGAACATCCCAGTGGTGTTATAATCCGGCTGTAAAACTGCCCTGGAGTTGAGGGCCAGTGGAGCAGGAGCTGTGAAACCGATTGGATGAGTCACATAGAAACATAAAAACATAGAAATTAGGTGCAGGAGTACGCCATTCGGCCCTTCGAGCCTGCACCGCCATTCAATATGATCATGGCTGATCATCCAACTCAGTATCCCGTACCTGCCTTCTCTCCATACCCTCTGATCCCCTTAGCCACAAGGGCCACATCTAACTCCCTCTTAAATATAGCCAATGAACTGGCCTCAACTACCCTCTGTAGCAGAGTTCCAGAGACCCACCACTCTCTGTGTGAAAAAATTCCTTCTCATCTCGGTCCTAAAGGATTTCCCCCTTATCCTTAAGCCGTGACCCCTTGTCCTGGACCTCCCCAACATCGGGAACAATCTTCCTGCATCTAGCCTGTCCAACCCCTTAAAATATTTTGTAAGTTTCTATAAGATCCCCTCTCAATCTCCTAAATTCTAGAGAGTATAAACCGAGTCTATGCAGTCTTTGTTCATAAGACAGTCCTGACATCCCAGGAATCAGTCTGGTGAACCTTCTCTGCACTCCCTCTATGGCAATAATGTCCTTCCTCAGATTAGGAGACCGGAATTGTACGCAATACTCCAGGTGTGGCCTCACCAAGACCCTATACAACTGAAGTAGAACCTCCCTGCTCCTATACTCAAATCCTTTTGAGTATAGGAGCACCTTGCGGCACTAGAAGAAAGTGTCAATGACATGGAATTAAAGTGGCCTGGGGCAGCATGGACCTGGCGGGCCGAATGGCCTGCTTCTGTGGTGTTAACGTTGCAATTAACGTTACACGAGCGTACCGGATGGAAGCGGTATCTACGGTGAATGCTGGTCGGCACGGACTCAATGGGCCGAAGGGTCTGTTTCCATGCCGATCTCTAAACTAATCCAAAGATGTTGACACCACCTCAGATCTATTTAACTCGGCATCATGTCCGGCACAAACACTGTGGGCCGAGGGTTACACAAAAGGCTGGAGAAACTCAGCGGGCGCAGCAGCACCTAAGGAGCGAAGGAGATAGGCGACGTTTCGGGCCGAAGGGCCTGCTCCTGTGCTGTACTATGTTCCAATGTCCATGTCAAACAGAGAAACCTAGAAACATAGACAATAGGTGCAGGAGGAGGCCATTCGGCCCTTCGAGCCAGCACCACCATTCAATATGATCATGGCTGATCATCCCCAATCAGTTCCCCGTTCCTGCCTTCTCCCCATATCCCCTGACTCCACTAGCCCCTAGAGTTCTATCCAACTCTCTCTTAAATCCATCCAGTGACGTGGCCTCCATCTTCGGTTCCCTCCCACACTCAATAGACAACAGGTGCAGGAGGAGGCCATTCGGCCCTTCGAGCCTGCACCGCCATTCAATATGATCATGGCTGATCATCCCCAATCAGTACCCCGTTCCTGCTTTCTCCCCATATCCCCTGACTCCATTAGCCCGAAGAGCTAAATCTAACTCTCTCTTGAAAACATACTCTGATAGGAGCAGAATTAGGCCATTCGGCCCATCAAGTCTACTCTGCCATTCAATCGTGGCTGATCTATCTCTCTCCCTCTCAACCCCATTCTCCTGCCTTCTCCCCATAACCCCTGCAAGGCACTCCAGCTTTTTGTGCCGATCTTCGGTTTAAACCAGCATCTGCAGTTCCTCACGTTTCTCTTATCCCTAACCAGTCTGAAGAAAGGTCTCGACCTGAAACGTCGCCCATTCCTTCTCTCCAGAGATAGAAACATAGCAAAATAGATGCAGGAGTAGGCCATTCGGCCCTTCGAGCCTGCACCGCCATTCAATATGATCATGGCTGATCATCCAACTCAGTATCCCGTACCTGCCTTCTCTCCATACCCCCTGATCCCCTTAGCCACAAGGGCCACATCTAACTCCCTCTTAAATATAGCCAATGAACTGGCCTCAACTACCCTCTGTGGCAGAGAGTTCCAGAGACCCACCACTCTGTGTGAAAAAATTCCTCCTCATCTCGGTCCTAAAGGATTTCCCCCTTATCCTTAAGCTGTGACCCCTTGTCCTGGACCTCCCCAACATCGGGAACAATCTTCCTGCATCTAGCCTGTCCAACCCCTTAAGAATTTTGTAAGTTTCTATAAGATCCCCTCTCAATCTCCTAAATTCTAGAGAGTATAAACCGAGTCTATGCAGTCTTTGTTCATAAGACAGTGCTGACATCCCAGGAATCAGTCTGGTGAACCTTCTCTGCACTCCCTCTATGGCAAGAATGTCCTTCCTCAGATCTGGAGACCAGAACTGTACGCAATACTCCAGGTGTGGTCTCACCAAGACCCTGTACAACTGAAGTAGAACCTCCCTGCTCCTATACGCAAATCCTTTTGCTATGAAACCTGTACGTCTTTGGAGTGTGGGAGGAAACCGAAGATCTTGGAGAAAACCCACGCAGGTCACGGGGAGAACGTACAAACTCCATAGTGATCCCCTGGTTCTGGACTCCCCCCAACATGGGGAACATTTTTCCTGCATCTAGCCTGTCCAATCGTTTAAGAATTGTATCTGTTACTATAAGATCCCCTATCTAAAACACCACTATCGTATCTGCCAACACTTGGGGTTAGGTTAGGTAAGAGGGAGGTACAGCGAGACCTGGGTGTCCTTGTACACCAGTCACTGAAAGTTGGCGTGCAGGTACAGCAGGCAGTGAAGAAAGCTAATGGAATGTTGGCCTTCATAACAAGAGGATTTCAGTACAGGAGTAGAGAGGTCCTTCTGCAGTTGTGTACAGAGCTCTGGTGAGACCACATCTGGAGTATTGCGTACAGTTTTGGTCTCCTAATTTGACAAGTCTGTGGCAATGAGTTCCACAGATTCACCACCCCCTGGGTAAAGACATTCCTAACATTGACACAAAAAGCTGGAGTAACTCAGCGGGACAGGCAGCATCTCTGGAGAGAAGGAACGGGCGACGTTTCGGGCCGAGACCCTTCCTCAGACAATCCTCCTTTACAAAGACACGTCCGGGTGTGGTCACGGTGGGCGCAGCGGTAGAGTCGCTGCCTCACAGCGCCACGGACCCGGGTTCCATCCAGACCACGGGCGCTGTCTGCACGGAGTTTGCACGCTCTCCCCGTGACCTGCGTGGGTTTTCTCCGGGTGCTCCGGTTTCCTCTCGCACTCCAAAGACGTACAGGTTTGTAGGTTAATTGGCTTCGGTGTGTGTGTGTGTGTACAAATTGTCCCTGGTGTGTGTAGGACAGTGCTAGTATGCGGGGATCGCTGGTCGGCACGGACTCGCTGGGCCGAAGGGCCTGTTTCCGCGCTGTATCACTAACCTACACTAAACTAAACTATTAAAGTGAGATTGGTGCAGATGAATGGTTGATGGTCGGCACGGGCTCGATGGGCCGAAGGGCCCCTTTCCGTGCTGTATCGCTCTGTGACTGAAGACGGGTCTCGGCCCGAAACGTCACCCGTTCCTTCTCTCCAGAGATGCTGCCCGTCCCGCTGAGTAACTCCAGCATTTTGTGTCTGTCTGATTTGAACCATCATAGAAACATAGAAACATAGACAATAGGTGCAGGAGTAGGCCATTCGGCCCTTCGAGCCTGCACCGCCATTCAATGTGATCATGGCTGATCATCCAACTCAGTATCCCATACCTGCCTTCTCTCCATACCCGCTGATCCCTTTAGCCACAAGTGCCACATCTAACGCCCTCTTAAATATAGCCAATGAACTGGCCTCAACTACCTTCTGTGGCAGATAATTCCACAGATTCACCACTCTCTGTGTAAAGAATGTTTTCCTCATCTCGGTCCTAAAGGAATTCCCCCTTATCCTTAGACTGTGACCCCTTGTTCTGGACTCCCCCAACATCGGGAACAATCTTCCAGCATCTAGCTTGTCCAACCCCTTAAGAATTTTGTAAGTTTCTATAAGATCCCCCCTCAATCTTCTAAATTCCAGCGAGTACAAGCCGAGTCTATCCAATCTTTCCTCATATGGAAGTCCTGACATCCCAGGAATCAGTCTGGTGAATCTTCTCTGTACTCCCTCTATGGTAAGAATGTCTTTCCTCAGATTTGGAGACCAAAACTGTACGCAATACTCCAGGTGTGGTCTCACCAAAACCCTGTACAACTGCAGTAGAACCTCCCTGCTCCTATACTCAAATCATTTTGCTATGAATGCTAACATACCATTTGCTTTCTTCACTGCCTGCTGCACCTGCATGCCTACTTTCAATGACTGGTGTACCATGACACCCAGGTCTCGTTGCATCTCCCCCTTTCCTAATCTGCCACCATTCAGATAATAGTCTACCCTCATGTTTTTGCCACCAAAGTGGATAACCTCACATTTAGTGGATAACCTCACATTTAGTGGATAACCTCACATTTAGTGGATAACCTCACATCATCTCCTAACTCCGGGGAACGCAGGTAGGGTTTAGTTTGGCTGCCGGGGACATCTCGTTCCTTCCTCTCTCTCTCTCCCAGACCCCCCCACCCTCAACACCCTGAACCTCGGCCAACCTAAACAGTCCCTAAGATCACTTTCATTCATAAGTCCATGTTCACAAGACATTGGAGCAGAAATAGCCCATTCGACCCATCGAGCCGACTCCACCATTCACTCCTGATCTTCCAACCTGCCCCATTGGGGACCCCTCACACATTTTTCCCGCTTGCACTTTCTCTGTCGCTGTAACGCTGTACTCTGCATTCTACAGACGCACCCCGACGTATGTAAGGGTCGCGACCTGCGGAATCTCGCCATGTCCGTGTCAAACATAGAGAATAGGTGCAGGAGGAGGCCATTCGGCCCTTCCAGCCTGCACCGCCATTCAATGTGATCATTTGTCAGTCATTCATAAGTTCATGTTCGGAAGGCATAGGAGCAGAATTGGGCCATTCGGCCCATCAAGTCTACTCCGCCATTCAATCACGGCTGATCTATCTCCCCCTCCTAACCCCATTCTCCTGCCTTCTCCCCATAAACCCTGACACCCGTACTAATCAAGAATCTATCTATCTCTGCCTTAAGAAATATCCACTGACTTGTGGCCTCCATAGATTCACCACCTTCTGGCTAAAGAAATTCCTCCTCGTCTCCTTCCTAAAGGAATGTCCTTTTATAGGGGGGGAGGGAGAGAGTGGGGAGGGGGCTGTTCCTGTACAGTGTTTTAGTCCGACACCAAATGATGGACTAAATCAGCGGGTCAGGCAGCATCTCTAGACATATGGTATAGGTGACGTCTTGGCTTGAAACCCTTCTTCAGTCTGAGAGTCAGGGGGAGAAGGGAAACGAGAGCTATCGAAGGTAAATATAGAAACATAGAAAAATAGGTGCAGGAGTAGGCCATTCGGCCCTTCGAGCCTGCACCGCCATTCAATATGATCATGGCTGATCATCCAACTCAGTATCCCGTACCTGCCTTCTCTCCATACCCCCGATCCCTTTAGCCACAAGGGCCACATCTAACTCCCTCTTAAATATAGCCAATGAACTGTGCCTCAACTACCTTCTGTGGCAGAGAATTCCAGAGACTCACCACTCTCTGTGTAAAGAATGTTTTCCTCATCTCGGTCCTAAAGGAATTCCCCCTTATCCTTAGACTGTGACCCCTTAGTTCTGGACTCCCCCAACATCGGGAACAATCTTCCTGCATCTAGCTTGTCCAACCCCTTAAGAATTTTGTAAGTTTCAATAAGATCCCCCCTCAATCTTCTAAATTCCAGCGAGTACAAGCCGAGTCTATCCAATCTTTCCTCATATGAAAGTCCTGACATCCCAGGAATCAGTCTGGTGAATCTTCTCTGTACTCCTTCTATGGCAAGGATGTCTTTCCTCAGATTTGGAGACCAAAACTGTACGCAATACTCCAGGTGTGGCCTCACCAAAACCCTGTACAACTGCAGTAGAACCTCCCTGCTCCTATACTCAAATCCTTTCGCTATGAATGCTAACATACCATTTGCTTTCTTCACTGCCTGCTGCACCTGCATGCCTACTTTCAATGACTGGTGTACCATGACACCCAGGTCTCGTTGCATCTCCCCCTTTCCTAATCTGCCACCATTCAGATAATAGTCTACCCTCATGTTTTGGCCACCAAAGTGGATAACCTCACATTTATCCACATTATACTGCATCTGCCATGCATCTGCCCATTCACTCAGCCTATCCAAATCACCCTGCAGCCTCCAAGCATCCTCCTCACACCTAACTATACCCCCCAGCTTGGTGTCATCTGCAAATGTGGAGATGTTGCATTCAATTCCCTCGTCCAAATCATTAATATATATTGTAAATAGCTGGGGTCCCAGCACTGAGCCTTGCGGCACCCCACTAGTCACTGCCTGCCATTCTGAAAAGGACCCGTTTACTCCTACCCTTTGCTTCCTGTCTGCTAGCCAGTTCTCTATCCACATCAATACTGAACCCCTAATACCGTGTGCTTTAAGTTTGTATGCTAATCTCTTATGCGGGACCTTGTCGAAAGCCTTCTGAAAGTCTAGATATAACACACCCACTGGTTCTTCCTTATCCACTCTACTAGTTACATCCTCGAAAAATTCTATCAGATTTGTCAGACATGATTTACCTTTCGTAAATCCATGCTGACTTTGTCCAATGATTTCACCACTTTCCAAATGTGCTGCTATCCCATCTTTAATAACTGACTCTAGCAGTTTCCCCACTACCGATGTTAGACTAACTGGTCTGTAATTCCCCGTTTTCTCTCTCCCTCCCTTCTTAAAAAGAGGGGTTACATTAGCTACCCTCCAATCCTCAGCAATAGAAGAAATTAAACCAAGATATGCAAAAACAGCAGCAATAATCAAGGCAGGATGGAGCCCACAATGGTCCATTGTGGGCTGTGGGGATGGTGATAACGAGTCCTACAGACTGAAACTCAACAGGACGACAATGAAACTAGTACGCCAACTGGGGAGGGGGTGGGGAAGCAAGGGTCAATGTTCGCACCGCTGGGGTGTGAGCTGCCCCAAGTGAAATATGAGGTGCTGTTCCTCCAATTAGCGCTGGGCCTCACTCTGACAGTGGAGGAGGCCCAGGACAGAAAGGTCAGTGTGGGAATGGGAGGGGGAGTTGAAGTGTTTGGCCACCGGGAGATCAGGTGGGTCTGGGCGGACTGAGCGGAGGTGTTCCGCTACTTAATTCAGTTTATTGTCACGTGTAGCCAGGTGCAGTGAAAAGCTTTTGTTGCAGCCAATGCCTGGATTTTGTCTCGGGCTCGCTGCTGGCTGCGGGATTGGAAATTTGACAACTCCCATAGCTCGGAAGGTGCCACTGCCCACACAAGGTATCTGAGTACGACTTCACTTAGGAATATGTTGGCACGATGTCTTAACATTGCTTCGAGAGGAGCGAATGGTTCGTTTAGTTCAGTTCAGTTTGTTGCCACGTGTACCGAGGTACAGTGAAAAGCTTCTGTTGCGAGCTAACCAGCCAGCGGAAAGACAATACATGATTACAATCGAGCCGTCCACAGTGTACGGATACATGATAAGGGAATAACGTTTAGTGCAAGATATCTGGAATTAGGTCTGATTTGATGAAGGGTCTCGACCCAAAAAGTCACCCATTCCTTCTCTCCAGAGATGCTGCCTGTCCCGCTGAGTTACTCCAGCATTTTGTGTCTATCTTCGGTTTAAACCAGCACCTGCAGTTCCTTCCTACATAAGGTTTGGGAACAGCTCCGTCCAAGACCGTAAGAAATTGCAGCGAATTGTGGACGCAGCCCAGACCATCGCACAAACCAACCTCCCTTCCATCGACTCCATCTACACCTCACGCTGCCTCGGCAAGGCCAGCAGCATCATCAAGGACCAGTCTCGCCCCGGCTACTCCCTCTTCCCCCCTCTCCCATCGGGCAAGAGGTACAGAAGTGTGAAAACGAACGCACGCCTCCAGATTCAGGGACAGTTTCTTCCCAGCTGTTATCAGGCAATTGAACCATCCTACCACAACCAGAGAGCGGTCCTGAACTACTATCCACCTCATTGGTGACCCTCGGACTATCCTTGACCGGACTTTACTGGCTTTACCTTGCACTAAACGTTATTCCCTTATCATGTATCTGTACACTGTGGACGGCTCGATTGTAATCAATTTCCGCTGGCTGGTTAGCTCGCAACAAAAGCTTTTCACTGTACCTCGGTACACGTGACAGTAAACTTAACTGAACTGAATAAGGGAATAAGTCTGAAGAAGGGTCTCGACCCGAAACGTCACCCATTCCTCCTCTCCGGAGATGCTGCCGGTCCCGCTGAGTTACTCCAGCATTTTGTGTCTATCTTTGGTTTAAACCAGCATCTGCTGTTCCTTCCAACCCAAGGGAACAAGGTGATCTCTGGGCCCATGCTGTGAATTTTTCCCTACGATAGGTGATTGAGGCAGTGCAGCGTAGGTTCACGAGATTGATCCCTGGGATGGCGGGACGGTCATATGAGGAAAGATTGAAAAGACTCGGCTTGTATTCACTGGAGTTTAGAAGGATAAGTTGGGTGGGGGGTCTTATAGAAACATGTAAAATTATAAAAGGACTGGACAAGCTAGATGCAGGAAAAACGTTCCCAATGTTGGGCGAGTCCAGAACCAGGGGCCACACAGTCTTAGAATCAAGGGGAGGTCATTTAAGACTGAGGTGAGAAAAAACTTTTTCACCCAGAGAGTTGTGAATTTGTGGAGGGCAGTGGAGGTCAAATCACTGGATGGATTTAAGAGAGAGTTGGATAGAGCTCGAGGGGCTAGTGGAGTCAAGGGATATGGGGAGAAGGCAGGCACGGGTTATTGCTAAAGAAGGAACTGCAGATGCTGTAGAATCGAGGGTTACACAAAAAGCTGGAGAAACTCAGCGGGTGCAGCAGCATCTAAGGAGCGAAGGAGATAGGCGACGTTTCGGGTCGAGACCCTTCTTCAGACACGGGTTATTGATTGGGGATGATCAGCCGTGATCACAATGAATGGCGGTGCTGGCTCGAAGGGCCGAATGGCCTCCTCCTGCACCTATTGTCAATGTTTCTATGTTAACAAGGCCACAGTGTGTAGCATATACACCCAGAAACCCTTGTCTCCCCCGCCATAGACAAGATCCCAGCGCTGCAGTCATGCTGATGAACTGCAGGTGGCAGCACACTCCAGCCGATGGGCGGTCCATCCACTGATGTCTTTTGGTCTCGATTTTAACACCTTTATCCCCTTAGAACCATGGAATCCCCGTTCCTTCTCTCCAGAGACGCTGCCTGCCTGTCCCCGCTGAGTTATTCCAGCTTTTTGTGTCTATCTTCGGTTTAAACTGAATGCTGATCTGCGGGCCATTCCCACCCATGCTGGGAGAATGTTCCCCATAAGGTCACAAGGTTCATAAGCGATAGGGGCAGAATTAGTCCATTCGGCCCATCAACTCTACTCCGCCATTCAATCATAGAATCATGGAAAGTAGGTGCAGGAGGAGGCCATTCGGCCCTTCGAGCCTGCACCGCCATTCAATATGATCATGGCTGATCATCCAACTCAGTATCCCGTACCTGCCTTCTCTCCATACCCCCTGATCCCCTTAGCCACAAGGGCCACATCTAACGCCCTCTTAAATATGGCCAATGAACTGGCCTCAACTACCCTCTGTGGCAGAGAATTCCACAGACTCACCACTATCTGTGTGAAAAATGTTTTTCTCATCTCGGTCCTAAAGGATTTCCCCCTTATCCTTAAACTGTGACCCCTTGTCCCGGACCTCCCCAACATCGGGAACAATCTTCCTGCATCTAGCCTGTCCAACCCCTTAAGAATTTTGTAAGTTTCTATAAGATCCCCCCTCAATCTTCTAAATTCTAGAGAGTATAAGCCGAGTCTATCCAGTCTTTCTTCATGTGGAAGTCCTGACATCCCAGGAACCAGTCTGGTGAACCTTCTCTGTACCCCCTCTATGGCAAGGATGTCTTTCCTCAATACTGACCTCATGACTGATCTATCTCTCCCTCCTATTGGGGGGAAGTCCAGAACCAGGGGTCACACCGTTTCAGAATAAGGTGGTGAGCCATTAGGAGTGAGATGAGGATAAGACCATTTTCACCCAGAGAGTTGTGAATCTGTGGAATTCTCTGCCACAGAAGGCAGTGGAGGCCAATTCACTGGATGGATTCAAGAGAGAGTTAGATTTAGCTCTTAGGGCTAACGGAATCAAGGGATATGGGGAGAAGGCAGGAACGGGATACTGAGTTGGATGACCAGCCATGATCACATTGAATGGCGGTGAAGGCTCGAAGGGCCGAATGGCCTACTCCTGCACCTATTGTCTATGTTTCTTTGTTTCCTCCTCTCCAGAGATGCTGCCTGTCCCGCTGAGTTACTCTTAGCATCCATGGAATCTCAGATGGTTTCTTGCCCTGTAGGGCGAGCAGCGAAGGGGGTTCTCTTGTGTCGCCTTTGACTAGCGGCATGAAACATTGGCTCCGCTACAGGGATGCGAGGAACAGCAGACACTGGCATTCTGAGCAAAAAAGACACAGACCAGGGACATAAGATGAGAGTCCCAGAGTGACACAGTGTGGAAACAGGCCCTTCGGCCCAACTTGCCCACACCGGCCCAACATGCCCCATCTACACTAGTCACAGAGTGATACTGTGTGGAAACAGGCCCTTCGGCCCAACTTGCCCACACCGGCCCAACATGCCCCATCTACACTAGTCACAGAGTGATACAGTGTGGAAACAGGCCCTTCGGCCCAACTTGCCCACACCGGCCATCCTGTCCCATCTACACTAGTCCCACCTCCTGCACTTGGTCCATATCCATCCAAACCTGTCCTATCCATGTACCTGTCCAACTGTTTCTTAAACATTGGGATAGTCCCAGCCTCAACTACCTCCTCTGGCAGCTCGTTCCATACACCCACCACCCTTTGTGTGAAAAAGTTACCCCTCAGATTCCTGTTAAATCTTTCCCCCTTCACCTTGAACCTGTGTCCTCTGGTCCTCGATTCCCCTACTCTGGGCAAGAGACTGTGTGCGTCTACCCGATCTATTCCTCTCATGATTTTGTACACAGATGATGGGTGTGCAGACTACATGGTTAGTCAGTCTGAAGTAGGGTCCTGCTCTCCACAGATGCTGCCTGACCCGCTGAGTTACTCCAGCACTCTGTGAAACATCACCCATCCATGTTCTCCACAGATGCTGCCTGACCCGCTGAGTTACTCCAGCACTTTGTGAAACATCACCCATCCATGTTCTCCACAGATGCTGCCTGACCCGCTGAGTTACTCCAGCACTCTGTGAAACGTCACCTATCCATGTTCTCCACAGATGCTGCCTGGCCCGCTGAGTTGCTCCAGCACCCTGTGTCTTTCGAGGGGATTTGGTGGGCTGGCATGGAAATGATGGGCTGAGCGGCCTCCTGAAGGCTCCAAGAGAGCAGGATAGGGGGTGAAGGGGGGGAACACTTTCAGGATGGAGTGCGTAGACTCAGCGAGACCCTCCAGCCCGGCCTCTGAATGTACAAGAAGACAGATAGACACACAAAACGCTGGAGTAACTCAGCGGGACGGGCAGCATCTCTGGGGATAAGGAATGGGCGACGTTTCGGGTCGAGACCCTTCTCCAGACTGAGAGTCGGGGGAGAGGGAAACGAGAGATATAGACGGTGATGTGGAGAGTTCACCAGTTATAGGAGTAGAATTAGGCCATTCGGCCCATCGAGTCTACCCCGCCATTCAATCACGGCTGATCTATCTCTCCCTCCTAACCCCATTCTCCTGCCTTCTCCCCATAACCCCTGACACCCGCACTAATCAAGAATCTATCTATCTCTGCCTTGAAAATATCCACTGACTTGTGGCCTCCACAGCCGTCTGTGGCAAAGAATCCCACAGATTCACCATCCTCTGACTGAAGAAATTCCTCCTCACCTCCTTCCTAAAGGAACGCCCTTTAATTCTGAGGCTGTGACTTCTGGTCCTGGACTCTCCCACTGGTGGAAACATCCTCTCCACATCCACTCTATCCAGGCCTTTCATTATTCTGTACGTTTCAATGAGGTCCTCCCCCCTCATTCTTCTAAACTCCAGCGAGTACAGGCCCAGTGCCGACAAACGCTCATCGTAGGTTAACCCACTCATTCCTGGGATGGTTCTTGTAAACCGCCTCTGGACCATCTCCAGAGCCAGCACATCCTTCCTCAGATATGGGGCCCAAAACTGCTCACAATATTCCACGTGAGGCCTGACCAGCGCCTTATAGAGCCTCAGCGTTACATCCCTGTTTCTGTAGACAAGCCCTCTTGAAATATGTGTGTAAAAGTAATGCACGGCGCAAGGGACTGTATTGTAGATGTCAGACTCTGATTGTCTGAAGAAGGGTCCCGACCCAAACCATTCTCCATCAGAAGGTAGACAAAAATGCTGGAGAAACTCAGCGGGTGAGGCAGCATCTATGGAGCCAAGGAAATAGGTGACGTTTCGGGTCGAGACCCTTCTTCAGACTGATGTCGGGAGAGGTGGGAAGAAGAAAGGAAGAGGAGGACACAGTGGGCTGTGGGGGAGCTGGGAAGGGGAGGGGAAGGAGGGAGAAAGCAGGGACTACCTGAAATTGGAGAAGTCAATGTTCATACCACTGGGGTGAAAGCTGCCCAAGCGGAATATGAGGTGCTGTTCCTCCAATTTGCGGTGTTGCTCACTCTGGCCATGGAGGAGGCACAGGACAGAGAGGCCGGATTGGGAATGGGAGGAGGAGTTGAAGTGCTGAGCCACCGGGCGATCAGGTTGGTTATTGCGAACCGAGCGGAGGTGTTAGGCGAAGCGATCGCCAAGCCTGCGCTTGGTCTCACCGATGTAGAGCAGCTGACATCTAGAGCAGCGGATGCAGTAGATGAGGTTGGAGGAGGTGCAGGTGAACCTCTGCCGCACCTGGAAAAACTGCTTGGGTCAGAGATACATAGAAACATAGACAATAGGTGCAGGAGGAGGCCATTCGGCCCTTCGAGCCAGCACCGCCATTCATTGTGATCATGGCTGATCATCCCCAATCAATAACCCGTGCCTGCCTTCTCCCCATATCCCTTGATTCCACTAGCCCCTAGAGCTCTATCTAACTCTCTCTTAAATCCATCCAGTGATTTGGCCACCACTGCCCTCTGTGGCAGGGAATTCCATAAATTCACAACTCTCTGGGTGAAAACGTTTTTTCTCACCTCAGTCTTAAATGACCTCCCCTTTATTCTAAGACTGTGGCCCCTGGTTCTGGACTCGCCCAACATTGGGAACATTTTTCCTGCATCTAGCTTGTCCAGTCCTTTTATAATTTTATATGTTTCTATAAGATATCCCCTCATCCTTCTAAACTCCAGTGAATACAAGCCTAGTCTTCTCAATCTTTCCTCATATGACAGTCCCAGCATCCCAGGGATCAACCTGGTGAACCTACGCTGCACTCCCTCAATAGCAAGAATGTCCTTCTTCAAATCAGGGGACCAAAACTGCAGACAACACTCCAGGTGTGGTCTCACTAGGGCCCTGTACAACTGCAGAAGGACCTCTTTGCTCCTATACTCGTCCGCTATCAATAACCTGTGCCTGCCTTCTCCCCATATCCCTTGACTCCACTAGCCCCTGGAGCTCTACCCAACTTGGATGGAGTCGAGAGGGGAGGTAAAGGGACAAGTGTAGCATTTCCTGCGGTTGCAAGGGAAAGTGCCCGGGGAGGGGATGGTTTGAGTTGGAGGGGACGAATTGACCAGGGAGTTACGGAGGGAGCGGGAGTTACGGAAAGCAGACAGGCGAGGAGATGGGAAGACGTGGCCGGTGGTGGGGTCACGTTGGAGGTGGCGAAAATGTCGGAGGATTACCTGTTGTATGTGACGGCTGGTGGGGTGGAGGGTGAGGACTAGTGGGGGGGGGGGGGGGGGGGGTGGGGGTAGGGGGGTGGGGAGTGAGAGCGGGATATACTGTACACTGCCCACACTCAATCAGTGGGCGTAGGTTTGAGGTGGGGGGGGGGGAAAGATTGAACAGGAGACTGAAGGGGCAACGTTTTTACACAGAGTCTGGTGTTCCTATGGAACGGGCTGCCGGAGGAGGTGGTGGAGGCAGGGACTGTGGCAACGTTTCACGCATGTCTGGACTGGTACACGGATAGGGCAGGTTCGGGGGGAGGCGAGGCTCACCATTGCCACACTAACACTATCCTACACACACACACACGCACACCAGGGACAATTTACATACCAGACCCGAGGCCAGTCCACCGACAAACCCGGAGTGCGGGAGGAAACCGGAGCGCCCGGAGACAACCCACGCAGGTCCCACAGGGGAGAACGTGCAAACTCCGCGCAGGCAGCGCCCGTAGTCGGGGTGGAACCCGGGTCTCCGGCGCATAAATGTTTGGTGAACGTCAATAAACTAAGCGGCTCCTCGTGGCCTCGTTCACGGGTGGGGGAGTGGGGGGCGCTGGCAAGACCCGGGCTCCCCCACCCCTGCCTGGACTACAGGCTGTTGCCCGTCCCCTCATGCTCAACGGCACTCACCTCTCCTCTCTACGTCTCTCCCCCTCTCTCTCCCTCTCTCTCTCTCTCTCTCCTCCCTCCCCCCCTCCCTCTCTCCCAGCAGGGGTTCCTGAGCCGCAGGTTGAAGGGCTCCATCAAGAGGACCAAGAGCCAGCCGAAGCTGGACCGGACCAGCAGCTTCCGACACATCCTCCCGCGCTTCCGTAGCGCCGACCACGACAGGTTGGACCCCTGGCTCCGTGCTCCTCTGCTCCCTCCCTCCCCTCCCTCCCTCCACCCCCTCCCTCCCTTCCTCCCTCCCCTCCTTCCCCTCCATCCCTCCCTCCCTCACACCCTCCATCCCTTCCTCCCCTCGCTCATGCTCCTGCCATTCGGCCGAAGCTGCGTTTCCTGCGTGGTCCAGTTGAGCCGGCGTTGGTGCCGGCGTTGGTGCCGGCGTTGGTGCCGGCGTTGGTGCCGGCGTTGGTGCCCACGTAGGTGCCGGCGTTGGTGCCCGCGTTGGTGCCGGCGTTGGTGCCGGCGTTGGTGCCGGCGTTGGTGCGGCATTGGTGCCGGCGTTGGTGCCCGCGTTGGTGCCGGCGTTGGTGCCCGCGTTGGTGCCCGCGTTGGTGCCGGCGTTGGTGCCGGCGTTGGTGCCGGCGTTGGTGCCCGCGTTGGTGCCGGCGTTGGTGCCCGCGTTGGTGCCCGCGTTGGTGCCCGCGTTGGTGCCGGCGTTGGTGCCGGCGTTGGTGCCGGCGTTGGTGCCCGCGTTGGTGCCCGCGTTGGTGCCGGCGTTGGTGCCCGCGTTGGTGCCCGCGTTGGTGCCCGCGTTGGTGCCGGCGTTGGTGCCGGCGTTGGTGCCCGCGTTGGTGCCGGCGTTGGTGCCGGCGTTGGTGCCCGCGTTGGTGCCCGCGTTGGTGCCCGCGTTGGTGCCGGCGTTGGTGCCCGCGTTGGTGCCCGCGTTGGTGCCCGCGTTGGTGCCGGCGTTGGTGCCCGCGTTGGTGCCGGCGTTGGTGCCGGCGTTGGTGCCGGCGTTGGTGCCGGCGTTGGTGCCGGCGTTGGTGCCGGCGTTGGTGCCGGCGTTGGTGCCGGCGTTGGTGCCGGCGTTGGTGCCGGCGTTGGTGCCGGCGTTGGTGCCGGCGTTGGTGCCCGTGTTGGTGCCCGCGTTGGTGCCCGCGTTGGTGCCTGGTGCCGGCGTTGGTGCCGGCGTTGGTGCCGGCGTTGGTGCCCGCGTTGGTGCCGGCGTTGGTGCCGGCGTTGGTGCCGGCGTTGGTGCCTGCGTTGGTGCCGGCGTTGGTGCCCGCGTTGGTGCCCGCGTTGGTGCCGGCGTTGGTGCCCGCGTTGGTGCCGGCGTTGGTGCCGGCGTTGGTGCCGGCGTTGGTGCCTGCGTTGGTGCCGGCGTTGGTGCCCGCGTTGGTGCCCGCGTTGGTGCCCGTGTTGGTGCCCGCGTTGGTGCCCGCGTTGGTGCCGGCGTTGGTGACTGCGTTAGTGAGCGTGTTAGTGAGCGTGTTGGTGACTGCACTCATGCCCGCATTTGTGGACGTGTTCATGGCCCACGTGTTCTTGTGCCCATGTTTGTGTAATGGGTTTGTCTCTGTGTTTGTGAACGGGTTCATGAGTGTGTCGGTGGTTGCGTTTGTGGGCGCGTTTGTTTCCCACATTTAAGCACGTTGGTGAACACGTTGGTTTGCGACTGCGTTTATGAACCTATTGAAGCTGGCGTTCCTGCCCGCCTTCCAGTTTGTGCCTGAGCTTGTGACCGAGGTCAGGCTCACGGTTCTGAACACGTCTGTGAACACATTTGTGAACACTTTTCTGCCCGTGTCTGTGCCCGCGATTGTGAACACGGTTCTGCCCGCGATTGTGAACACGGTTCTGCCCGCGATTGTGAACACGGTTGTGCCCGCGTTTGTGAACACGGTTGTGCCCGCGTTTGTGAACACGGTTGTGCCTGTGTTTGTGAACACGGTTGTGCCCGTGTTTGTGCCCGCGATTGTGAACGCGTTTGTGCCCGTGTTTGTGCCCGTGATTGTGAACGCGTTTGTGCCCGTGTCTGTGCCCGCGATTGTGAACGCGGTTGTGAACACGTTTATACATGCGTGTGTGCCAGTGTCTGTGAGCACGTGTGTGCCCGTGTCTGTGAGCACGTGTGTGCCCGTGTCTGTGAGCACGTGTGTGCCCGTGTCTGTGAGCACGTGTGTGCCCGTGTCTGTTGGCGAGGGCGCAGAGGAGGTTGGTCACAATGCTGCCCGGATTAGAGGGGAGCGCCCACAGGGAGAGGAGGCTGCACAGACTCGGATTGTTTTGGCCGGAACGTCGGAAGTGGAGGGGAGCGCTGATAGAACTGTGTAAAATGACGAGAGGCAGATCAGGGTAGACAGTCAGAAGCTTTTTACCGCAGTAGAGTAGAGGGTACGGCCTTCAGATGCGTGAGTTTAAAGCAGATGTGCGGGGCATGTATTTTTACCCAGAGGGTGGTGAGTGTCTGGAAGGCACTGCCAGGGGTGGGGGCAGATATGATAGTGGCGTTTAAGGGGCATTTAGACAGCTGAACTCCCATTAACGAGACTTCACTGGACTTTCTGTACTCCATTGAAAAGACTAGGCTTGTATTCACTGGAGTTTAGAAGGATGAGGGGGGGGCTCTTATAGAAACATATCAAATTATAAAAGGACTGGACAAGCTAGATGCAGGAAAAATGTTCCCAATGTTGGGCGAGTCCAGAACCAGGGGCCACACAGTCTTAGAATAAAGGGGAGGCCATTTAAGACTGAGGTTGAGAAAAAACGTTTTCACCCAGAGAGTTGTGAATTTGTGGAATTCCCTGCCACAGAGGGCAGTGGAGGCCAAGTCACTGGATGGATTTAAGAGAGAGTTGGATAGAGCTCTAGGGGCTAGTGGAGTCAAGGGATATGGGGAGAAGGCAGGCATGGGTTATTGATTGGGGACGATCGGCCTATGATCACAATGAATGGCGGTGCTGGCTCGAAGGGCCAAATGGCCTCCTCCTGCACCTGTTGTCTATGTTGCTAAGTCTCCTTGCTCTCAACATTCTCCCCTTGATCGTGCATCTGTAGACAGCGGATGGACTGGTTGTACACATGCCCAGCCTTCTATTTGACCGGTTAGCAGGCAACAAAAAGCTGTCCACTGCAGTCTTGTCACACGTTAAACAACTAAACGCAACTAAACCTCCAAACTCAAAGCAAAACCAGGCACATGGATATGTAGAGAATGGTGGCATCTGGAACAGGGTCAGTTTAACGTAGTGAAAAAAGCTGGAGCAACTCAGCGGGACGGGCAGCATCTCTGGAGGGGAGGGATGGGTGACGTTTCGGGTCGAGACCCTTCCTCAGACTGAGAGTCGGTGGGGGGGGGGAGGGAGGGAGACACAGAGATAAGGAGGTGCAAGGTGTGAGAAGGAGAGATCAAAGGGGAATGTAGAACGGATCCGGCTCCACGACTGTTCACCGGTTCACACCGAGCTCTTCGCGAGATGGTTCCACAAGCACCCGCCACGGCCCGGCTGTGGGAATAGACACGGCAAGGGTGGTCACGGCGGGCCCAGCTGCCACAGACCCGGGTTCCATCCCGACCACGGGTGCTGTCTGTGCGGAGTTTGCACGTTCTCCCCGTGACCTGCATGGGTTTTCTCCGGGCGCTCCGGTTTCCTCCCACATCCTAAAGACGTGCAGGTTTGTAGGTTAATTGCCTTGGTGTGTGTGTAAAAATTGTCCCTAGTGTGTGTGGGACAGTGCTAGTATGCGGGGATCGTTGGTCGGCATGGACTCGATGGGCTGAAGGGCCTGTTTCTGCGCCGTATCTCCAAACTATAACCATATAACAATTACAGCACGGAAACAGGCCCTCTCGGCCCTTCCAGTCCGTGCCGACCATTTATTTTCCCCTAGTCCCATCTACCTGCACTCAGACCATACCCCTCCATTCCCTTCCCGTCCATATACCTATCCACTTTACTTTTAAATGTTAAAATCGATCCTGCCTCCACCACTTCTGCAGGAAGCTCATTCCACACAGCCACCGCTCTCTGAGTAAAGAAGTTCCCCCTCATGTTATCCCTAAACTTCTGTCCCTTAATTCTCATGTCTAGTTAAACTAAACTAAACTAAACTAATAAAGTGAGATTGGTGCAGATGAGTGGTTGATGGACGGCACGGGCTCGATGGGCCGAAGGGCCTCTTTCTGTGCTGTATCGCTCTGTGACTGAAGAAGGGTCTCGGCCCGAAACATCGCCCGTTCCTTCTCTCCAGAGATGCTGCCCGTCCCGCTGAGTTACTCCAGCATTTTGTGTCTGTCTCATTTGAACCATCATCCAGACTGATTCCTGGGATGTCAGGACTGTCTTATGAACAAAGACTGCATAGACTCGGTTTATACTCTCTAGAATT
Source organism: Raja brachyura (assembly GCA_963514005.1). The sequence continues at coordinate 26,326,607 of OY740805.1, read as the reverse complement.
TAGGCGATTGAGAGGGGATCTTGTAGAAACTTACAAAATTCTTAAGGGGTTGGACAGGCTAGATGCAGGAAGATTGTTCCCGATGTTGGGGAAGTCCAGGACAAGGGGTCACGGCTTAAGGATAAGGGGGAAATCCTTTAGGAACGAGATGAGAAGGAATTTTTTCACACAGAGAGTGGTGGGTCTCTGGAACTCTCTGCCACAGAGGGTAGTTGAGTCCAGTTCATTGGCTATATTTAAGAGGGAGTTAGATGTGGCCCTTGTGGCTAAAGGGATCAGAGGGTATGGAGAGAAGGCAGGTACGGGATACTGAGTTGGATGATCAGCCATGATCACATTGAATGGCGGTGCAGGCTCGAAGGGCCGAATGGCCTACTCCTGCACCTAATTTCTATGTTTCTATCGGGCCGAGACCCTTCTTCAGACCCGAAACGTCGCCTATCTCCTTCGCTCCTTAGATGCTGCTGCACCCGCTGAGTTTCTCCAGCTTTTGGTGTAACCATCTATGTTTCTATGTTTATCATCTCCTAACTCCGGGGTACGCACGTTGGGTTTTGTTTGGCTGCCGGGGACATCTCGCTCTGTCCTCTCTCTCTCTCCCAGACCCCCCCACCCTCAACACCCTGAACCTTGGCCAACCTAAAAGTAACATAGAAACATAGAAAATAGGTGCAGGAGTAGGCCATTCAGCCCTTCGAGCCTACACCGCCATTCAATATGATCATGGCTGATCATCCAACTCAGTATCCAGTACCTGCCTTCTCTCCATACCCCTGATCCCTTTAGCCACAAGGGCCGCATCTAACTCCCTCTTAAATATAGCCAATGAACTGGCCTCAACTACCCTCTGTGGCAGAGAGTTCCAGAGACCCACCACTCTCTGTGTGAAAAAATTCCTTCTCATCTCGGTCCTAAAGGATTTCCCCCTTATCCTTAAGCTGTGACCCCTTGTCCTGGACCTCCCCAACATTGGGAACAATCTTCCTGCATCTAGCCTGTCCAACCCCTTAAGAATTTTGTAAGTTTCTATAAGATCCCCTCTCAATCTCCTAAATTCTAGAGAGTATAAACCGAGTCTATCCAGTCTTTGTTCATAAGACAGTCCTGACATCCCAGGAATCAGTCTGGTGAACCTTCTCTGCACCCCCTCTATGGCAATAATGTCCTTCCTCAGATTTTGAGACCAGAACTGTACGCAATACTCCAGGTGTGGCCTCACCAAGACCCTATACAACTGAAGTAGAACCTCCCTGCTCCTATACTCAAATCCTTTCGCTATGAAAGCTAACATACCATTCGCTTTCTTCACTGCCTGCTGCACCTGCATGCCTACTTTCAATGACTGGTGTACCATCAATGACTGGTGTACCCAGGGAGGGGGTGGTTTGGGACGAGTGGACCAGGGGAGTTGCGGAGGGAACGGTCTCTGCGGAAAGCAGGAAGGGGAGGAGATGGGAAGATGTGGCCGGTGTTGGGATCCCGTTGGAGGCGGCGAAAGTGTTGGGGGATTCTGTGCCGTGTGTGGCGGCTGATGGGGTGGAATGTGAGGACAAGGGGGACTCTGTCCTTGTTGCAAATGGGGGGGGAGGGGGGAGCAAGAGCGGAGCTGCGGGATATCGAGGAGACCCTCGTGAGAGCCTCATCCATAATGGAAGGGGCCCCAAAGAACGAGGACATCTCCGATGACCTGGTGTGGAACACCTCATCCAGGGTGCAGATGCGGCGTAGACGGAGGAATTACGAGTAGGGGATGGAGTCCTTACAGCAGGCATGGTGGGAAGATGTTGGCATCATGTTTGGCACAGACATTGTGGGCCGAAGGGCCTGCTGACGAGGCAAAAGCTTCCAACTGGATCTTGGTGCCCGTGGCTACAAACCAAAACTAAAGTTGTCCGTCCACTCCCGACAAACTCACAGTTTTGCTGAATGTCAAATTCCTTCCTTAGATCAGCCGAATGTTGTTATTTTCCCACTGCGACTTCTCTTGTAAGAGATTCTGGCAATCGTCCCACTGATGTCAGACTGGATTTTGTTTCCGCTCTTGAATGGCTTCCTCCAAACTTGCAGAGAGTCAGAAAAAATCTGGGTGATCGAAGGATGATGAAAGCAATCCCTGGAATTCTCAATCCCCAGGAAGGATTTCTGGGGATAGAGGAAGGAGCTGACTGAGGCTCCATAACGCATCGACCGGTCCGACAGCGGTGGAACTCGCTGGAATTTAGAAGATTGAGGGGGGATCTTATAGAAACGTACAAAATTCTTAAGGGGTTGGACAAGCTAGATGCTGGAAGATTGTTCCCGATGTTGGGGGAGTCCAGAACAAGGGGCCACAGTCTAAGGATAAGGGGGAATTCCTTTAGGACCGAGATGAGGAAAACATTTTTTCACACAGAGAGTGGTGAATCTGTGGAATTCTCTGCCACAGAGGGTAGTTGAGGCCAGTTCATTGGCTATATTTAAGAGGGAGTTAGATGTGGCCCTTGTGGCTAAAGGGATCAGGGGGTATGGAGAGAAGGCAGGTACAGGATACTGAGTTGGATGGTCAGCCATGATCATATTGAATGGCGGTGCAGGCTCGAAGGGCCGAATGGCCTACTCCTGCACCTAATTTCTATGTTTCTATGACCCGATCTATTCCTCCCATGATTTTATACACCTCTATAAGATCGCCCCTCATCCTAATCTGAGGAAAGACATTCTTGCCGTAGAGGGGAGTACAGTGAAGGTTCACCAGACTGATTCCCGGGATGGCAGCACTTCCATATGAAGAAAGACTGGATAGACTCGGCTTGTACTCGCTGTATGATCAGCCACGATCATATTGAATGGCGGTGCAGGCTCGAAGGGCCGAATGGCCTACTCCTGCACCTATTGTCTATGATTCTTCTATGATTCTATGATCCTCCAGCGCTCCAAGGAGTAGAGACCCAGCCTGCTCAACCTCTCCCTGTAGCTCACACCCTCTAGTCCTGGCAACATCCTCGCCCTGCGCCCATCCATCAAGCTGGGACGGGTACGGAGAGGATCTACGAGGATGTTGCCAGGACTAGAGGGAGTGAGATGCAGGGAGAGGTTGAGCAGGCTGGGTCTCTATTCCAGTAACTGGAACATCCTTCAAACCGCAGCGCGCATTTTTCCCCGGAGGTTTGGGATCTAGGACAGGGCCATCTATTCGCAAGCAGGGACAAGACTCGCACAGCAGTAACTCAAATACTTCCCATGTGTCGTCATGGTGCGTGAGATCAAATTCCAGAGGCGGCTTTGTGGATCTGAAGGCGGGTCTAAAATCAACAGCCTCGGCATAACTTCTTAAAGGGAAAGGGGAAGGGTTTTTGAAGTCGGGGAATCGAGGACCAGAGGACACAGGTTCAAGGTGAAGGGGGAAAGATTTAGAAACATAGAAACATAGAAATTAGGTGCCTGATATCCCTGGTGGGGACCTCACTGAAACCCACCGATTAGTGAAAGGCCTGGATAGGGTGGATGTGGAGAGGATGTTTCCACTAGTGGGAGAGTCTAGGACCAGAGGGCACAGCCTCAGAATTAAAGGACAGTCATAGAAACATAGAAACATAGAAAATAGGTGCAGGAGTAGGCCATTCGGCCCTTCGAGCCTGCACCGCCATTCAATGTGATCATGGCTGATCGTCCAACTCAGTATCCCGTACCTGCCTTGTCTCCATACCCCCTGATCCCTTTAGCCACAAGGGCCACATCTAACGCCCTCTTAAATATAGCCAATGAACTGGCCTCAACTACCCTCTGTGGCAGAGAGTTCCAGAGACCCACCACTCTCTGTGTGAAAAAAGTATTTCTCATCTCGGTCCTAAAGGATTTCCTCCTTATCCTTAAGCTGTGATCCCTTGTCCTGGACCTCCCCAACATCGGGAACAATCTTCCTGCATCTAGCCTGTCCAACCGCTGAAGAATTTTGTAAGTTTCTATAAGATCCCCTCTCAATCTCCTACATTCTAGAGAGTATAAACCGAGTCTATCCAGTCTTTCTTCATAAGACAGTCCTGACATCCCAGGAATCAGTCTGGTGAACCTTCTCTGCACTCCCTCTATGGCAATAATGTCCTTCCTCAGATTTGGAGACCAAAACTGCATGCAATACGCCAGGTGTGGTCTCACCAAGACCCTGTACAACTGCAGTAGAACCTCCCTGCTCCTATACTCAAATCCTTAATAGGATTTAATAGGAATCTGAGGGGTAACTTTTTCACACAAAGTGTGGTGGGTGTATGGAACGAGCTGCCAGAGGAGTAGTTGAGGCTGGAACTTTCCCAACGTTGAAGAAACAGTTAGACAGGTACATGGATGGGACGGGTTTGGAGAGAATTGGGCCAAGCGCAGGCAGGTGGGACTAGTGTAGATGGGACATGTTGACAGGTGTGGGCAAGTTGGGCTGAAGGGCCTGTTTCCACACTGTATCACTCTGTGACTAGTGTAGATGGGGCATGTTGGGCCGGTGTGGGCAAGTTGGGCCGAAGGGCCTGTTTCCACACTGTATCACTCTGTGACTAGTGTAGATGGGGCATGTTGGCCGGTGTGGGCAAGTTGGGCCGAAGGGCCTGTTTCCACACTGTATCACTCTGTGACTAGTGTAGCTGGGGCATGTTGGGCCGGTGTGGGCAAGTTGGGCCGAAGGGCCTGTTTCCACACTGTATCACTCTGTGACTAGTGTAGATGGGGCATGTTGGCCGGTGTGGGCAAGTTGGGCCGAAGGGCCTGTTTCCACACTGTATCACTCTATGACTCTGCGCATGAGCCAAGCACAGCTTCCCCAGCCAACAATGAGCCATTGTGTGCTCCACCCTTCCCGATATCCTCTGCTGCCGGCTGTGTTTTGTTCTGGCACTTTCTCGCCACCAGTTTCCACCCATTTCACCCCCCCCCCCAACCCCCCTCCCTGCCCCACCTCTATCTTTCAGTCTGAAACGTCACCCATTCCTTTTTCTTCAGAGATGCTGCCTGACCCACTGAGTTACTCCAGTCTGTCTTCTGAAAGGGGAAAACATCACAAAATGCAAGAGGATTTGAGTGTAGGAGCAAGGAGGTCCTACTGCAGTTGGACAGGGCCCTGGTGAGACCACACCTGGAGTATTGTGTGCAGTTTTGGTCTCCCTGATTTGAGGAAGGACATTCTTGCTATTGAGGGAGTGCAGCGTAGGTTCACCAGGTTAATTCCCGGGATGGCGGGACCGTCATATGATGAAAGAGTGGATCGACTGGGCTTGTATTCGCTGGAATTTAGAAGGAAGAGAGGGGATCTTATTGAAACATATAAAATTCTTAAGGGAATGGACAGGCTAGATGCAGGAAAAATATTCCCAATGTTGAGGGAGTCCAGAACCAGGGGTCACACAGTTTAAGAATAAGGGGTCGGCCATTTAGGACTGAGATGAGGAAAAAGTTTTTCACCCAGAGAGTTGTGAATCTGTGGAATTCTCTGCCACAGAAGGCAGTGGAGGCCAATTCACTGGATGTTTTCAAGAGAGAGTTAGATTTAGCTCTTAGGGCTAACGGAATCAAGGGATAGCGGGAGAAAGCAGGAACGGGGAACTGATTGTGGACGATCAGCCGCGATCACATTGAATGGCGGTGCTGGCTCGAAGGGCTGAATGGCCTCCTCCTGCACCTGTTGTCTATGTTTCTAACCCGGCGGGTCAGGCAGCATCTCTGGAGAAAAGGAATGGGTGACATTTCGGGTCAGAACCCTTCTTCAGACTGAAAGAGGGGAATGGGGATGGCTGGAGGCAGGAAAAGCCCGGGACAAAACAGGGCCGGAAAGGGTTACTTGACCTCTGGAAAGGTGGAGCCCACAATGGCCCATTGTTGGCTGGGGAAGATGTTCTAACGAGAGGGATAGAGTGGATGGGGGAGGGGGGGAAAGAGAGGGGGGGAGGGGAGGAAAGCAAGGGTTACGTGAAGTTAGAGAAGTCAATGTTCATACCGCTGGGGTGTGAGCTGCCCCAAGTGAAATATGAGGCGCTGTTCCTCCAATTAGCGCTGGGCCTCACTCTGACAGTGGAGGAGGCCCAGGACAGAAAGGTCAGTGTGGGAATGGGAGGGGGAGTTGAAGTGTTCGGCAACCGGGAGATCGGGTAGGGTTCTGAAGGAGGTGGCCTTAGAGATTGTGGAGGCATTAGTTGTGATCTCTCAACAATCACTGGAGGCAGGGGCAGTTCCAGGCTTGTCCTGCTGTGCAAGGGGAATCGAGGACCAGAGGACACGGGTTCAAGGTGGAGGGGGAAAGATTTAATAGGAACCTGAGGGGTAACATTTTCACACAAAGGGTGGTGGGTGTATGGAACGAGCTGCCAGAGGAGGTAGTTGAGGCTGGGACTATCCCAATGTTTAAGAAACAGTTAGACGGGTTCATGGATGGGACAGGTTTGGAGGGATGTGGACCAAACGCAGGCAGGTGGGACTAGTGTAGCTGGGACATGTTGGGCCGGTGTGGGCAAGTTGGGCCGAAGGGCCTGTTTCCACACTGTGTCACTCTGGGACTAGTGTAGATGGGACATGTTGGGCCAGTGTGGGCAAGTTGGGCCGAAGGGCCTGTTTCCACACTGTATCACTCTGTGACTAGTGTAGATGGGGCATGTTGGGCCGGTGTGGGCAAGTTGGGCCGAAGGGCCTGTTTCCACACTGTATCACTCTGTGACTAGTGTAGATGGGGCATGTTGGGCCGGTGTGGGCAAGTTGGGCCGAAGGGCCTGTTTCCACACTGTATCAGTCTGTGACTAGTGTAGATGGGGCATGTTGGGCCGGTATGGGCAAGTTGGGCCGAAGGGCCTGTTTCCACACTGTATCACTCTGTGACTAGTGTAGATGGGGCATGTTGGGCCGGTGTGGGCAAGTTGGGCCGAAGGGCCTGTTTCCACACTGTATCAGTCTGTGACTAGTGTAGATGGGGCATGTTGGGCCGGTATGGGCAAGTTGGGCCGAAGGGCCTGTTTCCACACTGTATCAGTCTGTGACTAGTGTAGATGGGGCATGTTGGGCCGGTGTGGGCAAGTTGGGCCGAAGGGCCTGTTTCCACACTGTATCACTGTGTGACTAGTGTAGATGGGGCATGTTGGGCCAGTGTGGGCAAGTTGGGCTGAAGGGCCTGTTTCCACACTGTATCACTCTGTGACTAGTGTAGATGGGGCATGTTGGGCCAGTGTGGGCAAGTTGGGCCGAAGGGCCTGTTTCCACACTGTATCACTCTGTGACTAGTGTAGATGGGGCATGTTGGGCCAGTGTGGGCAAGTTGGGCCGAAGGGCCTGTTTCCACACTGTATCAGTCTGTGACTAGTGTAGATGGGGCATGTTGGGCCGGTGTGGGCAAGTTGGGCCGAAGGGCCTGTTTCCACACTGTATCACTGTGTGACTAGTGTAGATGGGGCATGTTGGGCCAGTGTGGGCAAGTTGGGCTGAAGGGCCTGTTTCCACACTGTATCACTCTGTGACTAGTGTAGATGGGGCATGTTGGGCCAGTGTGGGCAAGTTGGGCCGAAGGGCCTGTTTCCACACTGTATCACTCTGTGACTCTGTAGAAAGGAGCAAAGATTAGTATAGATGTCATGATTGAATGGCGGAGTTATGCTTCCAGGGTGGGCGCAGCGGTAGAGTCGCTGCCTCACAGCGCCGGAGACCCGGGTTCGATCCCGACTATGGGCGCTGTCTGCACGGAGTTGTCCATTCACGCTGCCTGCACGGTAGCCTACAAACCTGCACGTCTTTGGAGCGCGGGGGGAAACCGGAGCGCCCGGAGAAAACCCCACGCAGGTCACGGGGAGAACGTGCAAACTCCGCACAGGCAGCGCCCGTGGTTCAGGATGGAACCCGGGGTCCCCTGGCGTTGTGAGGCAGCAACTCTACCGCTGCGCCATCCGTGCTGCCTACAGTACAGGAGAACAGGGCGACACAGTGCCCGGTTCAGGGACACGGTGCCCTGGTACAGGGACACTCCCTGATTAACAAGGGCACAGTGCCCTGCTACAGGGGCACACTGCCCGCATTCAACAACCTACAAAGGCTCGAGGTCGTCCAAACTTTAAACACAGCAGTCTGGACACAGCAGTCTGTAGGGTTGCTGCCTCACTGTGCCAGAGATCCTGGGATGGCAGGACTTCCATATGAAGAAAGACTGGATAGACTCGGCTTGTGCTCGCTGGAATTTAGAAGATTGAGGGGGGATCTTATAGAGACTTACAAAATTCTTAAGGGGTTGGACAGGCTAGATGCAGGAAGATTGTTCCCGATGTTGGGGTTGTTAATCATGTGTTTAGTTTAGTTCATTTTATTCTCACGTGTACCGAGGTACACTGAAAAGCTTTTGTTGCGAGCTAACCAGCCAGCGGAAAGACAATACATGATTACAATCGAGACGTCCACAGTGTATGGATACATGATGAGGGAATGACGTTTAGTGCAAGGAAAAGCCAGCAAAGTCCAATCAAGGATAGTCTGATAGTAGTTCAGGACCATAGGAAATGGGTGCAGGAGGCCATTCGACCCTTCGAGCCAGCATTGCCAGCAGTTAGAAACATAGAACATAGAACATAGAAAATAGGTGCAGGATTAGGCCATTCGGCCCTTCGAGCCTGCACCGCCATTCAATATGATCATGGCTGATCATCCAACTTAGTATCCTGTACCTGCCTTCTCTCCATACCCTCTGATCCCCTTTAGCCACAAGGGCCACATCTAACTCCCTCTGAAATATAGCCAATGAACTGGCCTCAACTACCCTCGGTGGCAGAGAGTTCCAGAGACTCACCACTCTGGGTCCCATAAGGGAGACCCATAAGGGGGAAGTCTTTTGGGACCGAGATGAGAAAATCATTTTTCGCACAGAGAGTGGTGAATCTGTGGAATTCTCTGCCAAGGAGCCAGCACCGCCATTTACTGTGATCACGGCTGATCATCCCCAATCAGTACCCCGTTCCTGCCTTCTCCCCATATCCCCTGACTCCGCTATCTTTAAGAGCCCTATCTAGCTCTCTGTTGAAAGCATCCAGAGAACCGGCCTCCACCGCCCTCTGAGGCAGAGGATTCCACAGACTCACCACTCTCTGTGAGAAAAAAGTGTGAAAAACTCGCCCGTTAACCGAGTGGGTTTCCTCCCACACTGCAAAGACGTGCAGGTTTGTAGGCTTGTGTCAATTGTACACTGTCCCTCACAGTGTGTGTAGGATAGTGTTAGTGTGCGGGGATCTGGTGGGCCACAGGGCCTGTTTCCGCGCTGCATCTCCAAACTATACTAACCGCTAATTGAGCGTGAAAACTGAAACTGCTGGCTCCAATCAGCAGGTCAGGCAACATCTGCAGAAAATAAAAAAATGAGTTAATATTGCAGATAATCCTAGGACAGGTTTGGAGGGACGTGGACCAAGCGCAGGCAGGTGGGACTGGTGTAGCTGGGACATGTTGGCCGGTGTGGGCAAGTTGGGCCGAAGGGCCTGTTTCCACACTGTATCACTCTGTGACTAGTGTAGATGGGGCATGTTGGCCGGTGTGGGCAGGATGGGCCGAAGGGCCTGTTTCCACACTGTATCACTCTGGGACTGTATGCTGTTCAAAGCCCTCAATTCTTCCAAAAACCCTTGGATTCTGGACAAATGCCAAGGGCATGAAATGCTGCCTGTGACATGGCATTAGACAAGATAGGATGTGGGCTGAAGTGGTCGCTGATTAGCCTGACATCCGTTGTTGGGAAAATGTTCAAAGTCATCGAGGAAATAATTGAAACACATCAGCAAAACCCTCAAACCTACCGAACCGTAAAAAGGCCCGGATAGAGTGGATGTGGAGAGGATGTTTCCACTAGTGGGAGAGTCGAGGACCAGAGGGCACAGCCTCAGAATTAAAGAACGTTTTTTTAGGAAGGAGATGAGGAGGAATTTCTTTAGTCAGAGGGCGGTGAATCTGTGGGATTCTTTGCCGCAGAAGGCTGTGGAGGCCACAAGTCAGTGGATATTTTGAAGGCAGAGACAGACAGATTCTTGTGTTAAAGAAGGAACTGCAGATGCTGGAGAATCGAGGGTTACACAAAAAGCTGGAGAAACTCAGCGGGCGCAGCAGCATCTGTGGAGCGAAGGATAGATTCTTGATCAGTGCGGGTGTCAGGGGTTATGGGGAGAAGGCAGGAGAATGGGGATGGGAGGGAGAGATAGAGCAGCCGCGATGGAACGGACTTAATTTTGCTACGATCACTCTCGATTTGTCAACGTTTGCCTTTTTCATCTCTGGCTTTTGTCCAACCACCCAGTAAATCAGCTGCTTCCCTCCCCATAAGTGGAGGGTTACTCTGCAAAGTCAGGCAGCATTTGAGAACATGGATGGGCGATGTTTCAGGTCGAGACCCTTCGACAGACTGATCCACAAAACCACCCTCTCACCTATCCACCCATTCCATACTTTCCTGTCCCGCTGAGTTACGCCAGCATTTTGGTGTCTGACCCGAAACATCGCCTATTACATGCCAGGAAGATGAGGCATGATCTGACAGAGGTGTATAAAATCATGAGAGGAATAGATCGGGTAGACGCACACAGTCTCTTGCCCAGAATAGGGGAATCGAGGACCAGAGGACACAGGTTTAAGGTGAAGGGGGAAAGATTTAATAGGAATCTCAGGGGTAACTTTTTCACACAAAGGGTGGTGGGTGTATGGAACGAGCTGCCGGAGGAGGTAGTTGAGGCAGGGACACCTGTAGTATTGTGTGCAGTTTTGGTCCCCTAATTTGAGGAAGGACATTCTTGCTATTGAGGGAGTGCAGCGTAGGTTCTGCAGTTGTACAGGGCCCTAGTGAGACCACACCTGGAGTATTGTGTGCAGTTTTGGTCCCCTAATTTGAGGAAGGACATTCTTTCTATTGAGGGAGTGCAGCGTAGATTTACAAGGTTAATTCCTGGGATAGCGGGACTGTCATATGCTGAGAGAATGGAGCGGCTGGGCTTGTACACTCTGGAGTTTAGAGGGATGAGAGGGGATCTCATTGAAACATATAAGATTGTTAAGTGGTTTGGACATGCTAGAGGCAGGAAACATGTTCCCGATGTTGGGGGAGTCCAGAACCAGGGGCCACACACAGTTTAAGAATAAGGGGTAACCCATTTAGAACGGAGACGAGGAAACACTTTTTCTCACAGAGAGTGATGAGTCTGTGGAATTCTCTGCCTCAGAGGGCGGTGGAGGCCGGTTCTCTGGATGCTTTCAAGAGAGAGCTAGATAGGGCTCTTAAAAATAGCGGGGTCAGGGGATATGGGGAGAAGGCAGGAACAGGGTACTGATTGGGGATGATCAGCCATGATCACATTGAATGGCGGTGCTGGATTGAAGGGCCGAATGGCCTCCTCCTGCACCTATTGTCTATTGTCTATCTGTCAGAGGTGTGTGAAATCATGAGGGAATTAGATTGGGTAGATGCACAGAGTCTCTGGCCCAGAGTAGGGGAATCGAGGACCAGAGGACACAGGTTCAAGGTGAAGGGGGAAAGATTTAATAGGAATCTGAGGGGTAACGTTTTTCACACAAAGGGTGGTGGGTGTATGGAACGAGCTGCCAGAGGGGGTAGTTGGGGCTGGGACTATCCCAACGTTTAAGAAACAGGTAGACAGGTACATGGATAGGACGGGTTTGGAGGGATAACGGCCAAGTGGGACTAGTGTAGATGGGACATGTGTAGGAAGGAACTGCAGGCACAAATGTGTGAAGCTCACCGTTTGACCTGTTTTTACAAAGTGTTAAATGGTCAGCTAGACATAGATCACAAGACCTACACCAACCCCAAACCAATTAGGAGCAGACGAGGGCGTTCGATCCAATTTGTGGTCCCAGCCACAAAGACAGATGTGTGCAGCAATTCGTTCTTCCCACGCACTATTAAAGCATGGAATCATCTCCACCAAGCCACGGTTGCCCAGCCAGACGCAACTACATTTAAAGTGGCACTTTCTTCCCAATAACCAACCCTCTCTGGCTAAACCCCTCCCTTCACCACCTCCAGTTTAAATTCCAGTTGGAACATTTTGGAGGAGCAAGCAGCCAAGAACCAAGAGTAACTCAGCGGGACAGGCAGCGTCTCTGCAGAGAAGGAGCGGGTGACGTTTGTGGGTCGGGGGAGCATGAAAGTGTGGGCAAGTTGGGCAGAAGGGCCTGTTTCCACACTGTATAACACGATGACTCTATCCATGTTCACAAGAGGCGCTGCCCGAGTTACTCCACCAGTTTGTATTTTGGTGAACTACCTCCTGAAGTTTATTGCAGTTATAATTATCCATTTCCTTGTTTTGCAATATCTTAAACCACAAAGTCCAACATTTCCAGTCAGTCTGGGATATTTGTAGCATCAGCAATATCTGCAACCGTTTTTGGAATGCATATTAAACGCGTGCCCTGGTTTCTTTATTTGGAACTATGTTTGGAACATTATCTAAATGGAGGCCGATTAGGAAAAGGGGAGATGCAGCGCGACCTGGGTGTCATGGTACACCAGTCATTGAAAGTAGGCAGGGTTACACAAAAAGCTGGAGAAACTCAGCGGGTGCAGCAGCATCTAAGGAGTGAAGGAGATAGGCGACGTTTCGGGTCGAGACCCTTCTTCAGACTGGTCAGGGATCAGGGAAACGAGAGATATAAACAGTGATATGGAGAGATAAAGCAAGAACAATGAGTGAAAGATATGCAAAAAAGTATTGGTGATAAGAAAAACAGGCCATTGTAAGCTGTTTCTGGTGTGAAAATGAGAAGCTAGTGCGACTTGGGGGGGGGGGGGGGGGAGATGGTGAAGGAATGTCAGGGCCCGAGGGCTGAGGGAGAGGTGGGGGGGAGGCAGTCTGGGTTAACAGAATTGAGAAAATTCAATGTTTAAGGCCAGAGGATGCAGACTCCCCAAGCGGAATATGAGATGTTGTTCCTCAAACTTGCGGTGTTGTTCACTCTGGCCGTGGAGGAGGCCCAGGACCGAGAGGTCGGATACGGAATGGGAGGGGGAGTTGAAGTGCTGAGCCACCGGGAGGTCGGGTTGGTTATTGCGGACCGAGCGGAGGTGTTCGGCGAAACGATCGCCCAGCCTCCGCTTGGTCTCACCGATGTAGATTAGCTGGCATCTGGAGCAACGGATGCAGTAGACGAGGTTGGAGGAGGTGCAGGTGAACCTCTGTCGGACTTGGAATGACTGCTTGGGTCCCTGAAAGGAGTGGATGGGGGAGGTGAAGGAACAAGTGTAGCATCTCTTGCGGTTGCAAGGGAAAGTGCCCGGGGAAGGAGTGGAGCAGGAGGGAAGGGAAGAATTGACGAGGGAGTTGCGGAGGGAGCGGTCTTTGCGGAAGGCAGATAGGGGGGGAGATGGGAAGATGTGGCGAGTGGAGGGGTCACGTTGGAGGTGGCGAAACTGGCGGAGGACTATCTGTTGTATGCGCTGGCTGGTGGGGTGAAAGGTGAGGACCAGGGGGACTCGGCCCTTGTTGTGAGTGGGGGAATGGGGAGAGAGGGCAGTGTTGCGGGGTATGGAGGAGACCCTGGTGCGAGCCTCATCGATAGTGGGGGAGGGGAAACCCCGTTCTCTGAAGAACGAGGACATTTGCGATGACCTGGTGTGGAACACGTCATCCTGGGAGCAGATGCGGCGTAGTCGGAGGAATTGGGAATAGGGGATGGAGTCCTTACAGGAAGCAGGGTGGGAGGAAGAGTAGTCCAGGTAGCTGTGGGAGTCAGTTGGTTTGTAGTGGATGTCAGTCAGGAGTGTGTCACCTGCAATAGAGATGGTGAGGTCAAGGAATGGTAGGGAAATGTCGGAAATGGTCCAAGTATATTTGAGTGCCGGATGGAAGTTGGTGGTGAAATGGATAAAGTCAGTCAGTTCTGCGTGGGTGCAGGAGGTGACACCAAAGCAGTCGTCAATGTAACGGAGGTAAAGGTCGGGGGTGGGGCCCTGGTACGTCGAGAACAAAGATTGTTCGACGTACCCGACAAAGAGGCAGGCGTAGCTAGGGCCCATGCGTGTGCCCATAGCTACGCCTTGTGTTTGGAGGAAATGGGAGGAGTCAAAAGAGAAGTTGTTGAGGGTAAGGACCAACTCCGCTAGGCGGAGGAGGGTGTCAGTGGATGGGTATGGGTTGCTCCTCTGGTCGAGGAAGTACCGGAGGGCTTTGAGACCATCCTGGTGGGGGATGCAGGTGTATAGTGACTGGACGTCCATGGTGAAGATGAGAGGATGGGGGCCTGGACAACGGAATGTGCGGAGCCGACGGAGAGTGTCTGAGGTGTCTTGAACATAGGTGGGGAGGGATTTAACAAAGGGGGATAGGATGGAGTCAAGGTATGTGGAAATGTGTTCGGTGGGGCACGAACAGGCAGAGACAATGGGTCTGCCGGGGCAGTCGGGTTTGTGGATTTTGGGGAGAAGGTAAAATCGGGCTGTGCGGGGCTGGGGAACGATGAGGTTGGAGGCTCGGGGGGGTAGGGAGCCGGAGTTAATGAAGCCGGTTATGGTGCTCGAGATGGTGGCCTGGTGCTCGTCAGTGGGGTCATGGTCCAGGGGTAAGTAGGAGGAGGTGTCCGAGAGTTGGCGCGTGGCCTCTGCTTTGTAGAGATCGACGCGCCAGACTACCACGGCACCTCCCTTGTCGGCGGGTTTGATAACCCAGTCTGGGTTGTTGTGGAGTGAGTCGATGGCAGTACGTTCGGAGGGGGAGAGATTGGAGTGAGACAGGGGAGTGGAGAATTCGAGGCGGTTGATGTCCCGACGGCAGTTTTGTATAAATAGTTCTAAAGCTGGAGGGCCACGAGGGGGGGTCCACGAGGAGGGGGTACGTGGGAGACAGGAAAAGGGATCATCAGTGGGGGGCGAGGACTTGTTCCCGTGGAAAAACGCTGTGAGGCGGAGGCGACGGTAGAAGAGCTCCAAGTCGTGGTGAAAGTAGGCATGCAGGTACAGCAGGCAGTGAAGAAAGCGAATGGTATGTTAGCTTTCATAGCAAAAGGATTTGAGTATAGGAGCAGGGAGGTTCTACTTCAGTTGTATAGGGTCTTGGTGAGGCCACACCTGGAGTATTGCGTACAGTTCTGGTCTCCAAATCTGAGGAAGGACATTATTGCCATAGAGGGAGTGCAGCGAAGGTTCACCAGATTGATTCCTGGGATGTCAGGACTGTCTTATGAACAAAGACTGGATAGACTCGGTTTATACTCTCTAGAATTTAGGAGATTGAGAGGGGATCTTATAGAAACTTACAAGATTCTTAAGGGGTTGGACAGGCTAGATGCAGGAAGATTGTTCCCGATGTTGGGGAGGTCCAGGACAAGGGGTCACAGCTTAAGGATAAGGGGGAAATCCTTTAGGACCGAGATGAGAAGAAATTTTTTCACAGAGAGTGGTGGGTCTCTGGAACTCTCTGCCACAGAGGGTAGTTGAGGCCAGTTCATTGGCTATATTTAAGAGGGAGTTAGATGTGGCACTTGTGGCTAAGGGGATCAGAGGGTATGTAAACAGCCCAAGCGAAATATGAGGTGCTGTTCCTCCAATTTACGGTGGGCCTCACTCTGGCCATGGAGGAGGCCCAGGACAGAAAGATCGGATTGGGAATGGGAGGGGGAGTTGAAGTGCTGAGCCACCGGGAGGTCGGGTTGGTTATTGCGGACCGAGCGGAGGTGTTGGGCGAAGCGATCGCCCAGCCTCCGCTTGGTCTCACCAATGTAGAGCAGCTGACACCTGGAGCAGCGGATGCAATAGATGAGGTTGGAGGAGGTGCAGGTGAACCTCTGTCGGACCTGGAAGGACTGCTTGTGACCCCTGGTTCTGGACTCCACCAACATTGGGACCATTTTTCCTGCATCTAGCCTGTCCATTCCCTTAAGGATTTTATATGTTTCATATTTATTATATATATTTTATATTTTTCAATATTCCACAGAATTCCACATATTCACAACTCTCTGGGTGAAAACGTTTTTCCTCATCTCAGTCCTAAATGGTGATAAATAGTCTCCCCCTAAATGCCCCTGTGTGTCCCACTTGGGAAACCTGAACGGAAACCTCTGGAGACTTTGCGCCCCACCCAAGGTTTCCGTGAGGTTCCCGGAGGTTTTCGTCAGTCTCCCTAATGGTCGCAAGTGGTTTCCTTTTTAAAAATCGGTAATTTTTTAGTGGAAGCCGGTTGCGATGCTGGTTGAAGGTGGTTGCCGGAGGACGAAAACCTCCGGGAACCGCACGGAAACCTTGGGTGGGGCGCAAAGTCTCCAGAGGTTTCCGTTCAGGTCTCCTAAGTGGGACACACAGGGGCCAAACTGTGTGGCCCCTGGTTCTGGGCTCCCCCCCAAACATGGGGAACATTTTTCCTGCATCTAACCTGTCCAATCCCTTGATAATTGTACATGCTTCTATGAGATTCCCTCTCATCCTTCTCAACTCCATTCTTGCAACAGAGAGAGGTGGGCGGGGTCTGGGTGGCTGAGCGACGGGCGGGGCGGCCAATGGGAGCGAGGTGGGGGCGGGACGCCGACTCGTTATCGTCCAATGAGAGGCCGAGTGGGGGCGGGACGTTGACGGGGAGTGACGGAACGGGCGGCCAATGGGGGTGCGCAACGTCATCGGAGGGTGGGACGAGGGTTGGCCAGCGACCAATGGGAGATAATGTGGGTGGGGACAATTCAGGGGAGTGATGGGCGGGGCGGCCAATGGGAGTGAGGTAGGGGCGGGGCGAGGGCGGTCAGCGGCCAATGGGAATTGGACGGGGGCGGGACGATGTTGGTCAGCGGACAATGTCAGAGAGTGACGGACGGAACGACCAATGGGAGTGAGGCGGGGGCGGGACAATAGGAGACAATGGGGGCGGCACCCTGCCAGAGAGTGACGGGCGGAACGACCAATGGGGGCGTGACGAGGCCGGCCAGCGGCCAATGGGAGACAATGGGGGCGGGACCCGGTGAGCATCGGACCGGGGGCGGGGTTAGGGCTGGGGCGTCGGCCAATGGGAGACGGAGCGGCGGTGACCGGCGGGCGGAGCGGCCAATGGGAGTGGAGTGCAGGGGGCCAATGGGAGACAATGAGGGGTGGGGACGCTGCCGTTGGGAGTGACGGGCTCGGCGACCAATGGGAGTGAGCTGTGTCGTCAGGGGGCGGGGTTGGGGATGGTGGGCGGCCAATGGGAGCGGGCGGGGGGCGGGACCAGGGGGGAGTGGGGGGCGGGACTGGGCAGGACGGGCCGAGCGGCGGCGCCAGCAGCGGTAGCGGGGATGTGATGTGAGCAGCGATGGTCAGGCAGTCCCCGCTGCTGCAGCGCCGAGGCGCCGGGGCACCGTGGGGCAAGAAGCAGCAGCAGCTCCAGCAGCAGCAGCTCCAGCAGCAGCACCAGGCGCCGTGAGTCCCCGTCCACTCGCAAACCCCCCCGCGACCCCCAGCGACCCCACACGACCCCTTCTTCCCTCTTGCCCGCGGTTCCCACGGTGGAGGCTGCGCTGCGCTGCCCGCGGTGCCAAGATCCAGCTCCGTGCATGCGAAGCGGAAAGCAGCGGCGCTCCGTGCACACACTTGCAGCCTGACATGCAGCCTTGTAGCCCTGGTCTTGCATGCAACCCTTGTATCCCGTGCATGCAGCCCTGTAGCCCTTGCATGCAACCCTTGTAGCCCGTGCATGCAGCCTTGTAGCCTTGGTCTTGCATGCAACCCTTGTATCCCGTGCATGCAGCCCTGTAGCCCTTGAATGCAACCCTTGGAGCCCTTGCATGCAACCCTTGTAGCCCGTGCATGCAGCCCTGTAGCCCTTGAATGGAACCCTTGTAGCCCTTGCATGCAACCCTTGTAGCCCGTGCATGCAGCCTTGTATCCCCTGTAGCCCTTGCATGCAACCCTTGGAGCCCGTGCACGCAACCCTTGTAGCCCGTGCATGCAGCCCTGTAGCCCTTGAATGCAACCCTTGTAGCCCTTTGAATGCAACCCTTGTAGCCCTTGCATGCAACCCTTGTAGCCCGTGCATGCAGCCTTGTAGCTCCTTGTAGCCCTTGCATGCAACCCCTGTGGCCCTTGCATGCAGCCTTGTCGCCCGTGCATGCAATCTTGTAGCCCGTGCATGCTGCCGCTGTAGCCCGTGCATGCAGCCTCTGTAGCCCTTGTCTTACATGCAATCGTGTACCCCTTGTCTTGCATGCAATCTTGTACCCCTGGTCTTGCATGCAATCTTGTAGCCCGTGCATGCTGCCTCTGTAGCCCGTGCATGCAGCCTCTGTAGCCCTTGCAGCGCCGGGGAAACGCGGATGCATTTAGAAGGGTGCATTTGGAGCAGCTTCTGAACGGCAGAAGGAAGTTTGGGAGAGAGGGAGGGGAGAAGGAGAGAGATGAAGGGGGAGGAAAAAGGGGAGAGAGAGGGGAGGAGGAAGGGGGGAGAGGATCTGGGCTTTAGTAGAGGAGGTAGGCTAACCCTGGAGGAGAGGAGGGGGGGGGTTCCATGGATTTAACCCCTGCCTGTCTGGGTCGATGCACCCTCTTTCACACCCTGCCCCCTTAATGCCTCCCCTCACTCTCCCTCCTTCACTCAAACTCGGGCGAGTGTGTAAATGCTTCGGGATTACACTGTGTGAGTGTGTGTAAATTGGCCGGGGGGGGGGGCCCAGGGAGCGACCGTGTAAATGTGTTGTGGTTCCCCAGCTGATAAGTGTGTAAACACGCCAGGGTCCCACTCCCAGGGGACGTGTAAGTATGTTGCCGTTTGTTCAGGTGTGTAAACGTGCGATGTTCCAGACGGCGGGCGGGCGTGCAAACACGTCGGGGGGGGGGGGTTTAATTCCGGGCAAGCGAGTGTGCAAATGCGCCGGTGTATCCAGGCAATGGGTGTGTAAGTGGGCGGGGTTCCAGACAGTGAGGGGTCAGGGGGGGATATGGGGAGACGGCAGGAACGGGGATACTGATTGGGGATGATCAGCCGTGATCACATTGAATGGCGGTGCTGGCTCGAAGGGCTGAATGGCCGACTCCTGCACCTATTGTCGATTGTCTATTGTGACCATGGATACGTTAGATTTTTTTTCGCGGGTGTGTCCAGACAGCAAGTGTGTAAATGTATTTGGGGG
Organism: Raja brachyura; assembly: GCA_963514005.1. The sequence continues at coordinate 26,307,545 of OY740805.1, read as the reverse complement.
GGGGGGGGGGTGGGGTTACTGTCAAGTGAGTTGGAGTTCCCCAATTGGGGTGTGTGTGGAACTGTGTATCCTTCTATCCCACTCCGCTCCTCCTCCTCCTCCCCGTTCCCCCCTCCCCCTCCCGTCTCCCCCCCCCCCCCCCCCCACTCTGGGGCACTTTTGTTCTCTTCTGCAAATCCCAGGGCGTCTTCCGTGTTTGTCCGCCCTCTGTAAAAGAATTCCGCACCTCAAGCTGGAATGGGTGCGGAGGATAGGCACCAAACGCTGGAGCAACTCTCTGGAGGGAAGGAATGGGTGACGTTTCGGGTCGAGGCCCTTCTTCGGTATCTCGAACCCCCCCGAAACGTCACCCGTTGGTTCCTTCTCTCCAGAGGTGGTGCTGCCTGTCCCCAACTTTCTTGTGCCTGTCTTCGGTTTAAACCAGCATCTGCGCGGTGGAGATTGACGAGGATGTTGCCACCACCTGCGGGCCGGAGGTATGGGGAGAGGTTGAGCAGAAGGTGCTGGAGTAACTCAGCGGGACAGGCATGTGGCATCTCTGCGGAGAAAGAATGGGCGACGTTTCGGGTCAAGAACCTTCTTCACACTTCAGAGGTTGAGCAGGCTGGGTCTCTATTCCTTGGAGCGCAGGAGGATGAGGGGCAATCTTATAGAGGTGTATAAAATCATGAGAGGAATAGATCGGGTAGAGTCTCTTGCCCAGAGTAGGGGAATCGAGGACCAGAGGACGCAGGTTTAAGGTGAAGGGGAATAGATTTAATAGGAATCCGAGGGGTGACTTATCCACACAAAGGGTGGTGGGTGTATGGAACGAGCTGCCAGAGGAGGTAGTTGAGGCTGGGACTATCCCAACGTTTAAGAAACAGTTAGACAGGTACATGGATAGGACAAGTTTGGAGGGATGTGGGCCAAGCGCAGGCAGGTGGGACTAACATAGCTGATGAAACGTTTCAGCCCGAAAAGTTGCCTATTTCCTTCGCTCCATGGATGCTGCCTCACCCGCTGAGTTTCTCCAGCATGTTTGTCTACCGTAAGGGCGGTGGGTGTATGGAACGAGCTGTCGGAGGAGGTTGTTGAAACCGGGACTATCCCAATATTTAAGAAACAGTTAGAAACATAGAAAATAGGAGCAGGAGTAGGCCATTCGGCCCTTCGAGCCTGCACCGCCATTCAATATGATCATGGCTGGTCATCCAACTCAGTATCCTGTACCTGCCTTCTCTCCATACCCCCTGATCCCTTTAGCCACAAGGGATCAATTAGACAGCTTAGACGTAAAATGCTGGAGTAACTCAGCGGGACAAGCAGCATCTTTGGAGAGGAGGAGTGGGTGACGTTTCGGGTCGAGACTCTTCTTCGAACTTTAGACAGGGGCATGGATAGGGCAGGTTTGGGGGGGATATGGGTCAAACGCAGACATGTGGGACTAGTGTAGATGGGGGCATGTTGGCCGGCGTGGGCAAGTTGGGCCGAAGGGCCTGTTTCCACACTGTATCACTCTGTGACTAGTGTAGATGGGACATGTTGGCCGGCGTGGGCAAGTTGGGCTGAAGGGCCTGTTTCCACACTGTATCACTCTGTGACTAGTGTAGATGGGGCATGTTGGCCGGCGTGGGCAGGATGGGCCGAAGGGCCTGTTTCCACACTGTATCACTCTGTGACTAGTGTAGATGGGACATGTTGGCCGGTGTGGGCAAGTTGGGCCGAAGGGCCTGTTTCCACACTGTATCACTCTGTGACTAGTGTAGATGGGACATGTTGGGCCGGCGTGGGCAGGTTGGGCCGAAGGGCCTGTTTCCACACTGTACCACTCTGTGACTAGTGTAGATGGGGCATGTTGGGCCGGTGTGGGCAAGTTGGGCCGAAGGGCCTGTTTCCACACTGTCTCACCCTGTGACTAGTGTAGATGGGGCATGTTGGGCCGGTGTGGGCAAGTTGGGCCGAAGGGCCTGTTTCCACACTGTATCACTCTGTGACTAGTGTAGATGGGACATGTTGGGCCGGCGTGGGCAGGTTGGGCCGAAGGGCCTGTTTCCACACTGTATCTCTGAACTAAACAAAAACGTGGCAGGGGACAATTTAAAGAGGGCGTTTGGGATGTGGGAGGAAACCGGAGCACCCAGAGGAAACCCACGAGGTTCCATGGAGAACTGGCACACAGACGCACACGCACTCACACCCGAGGTCAGGATCGATCCGGGTCGATATCTGCTGCGCCAGTGGGTGCTGGGATTAGATCGGGAAAGGATTTGATGGCTTCTGGCAATTGGGCACATGGTCCGGCTGTTGCCTGATAGAACTTATCTTCGTGCCGTGACTCAGAGAGAGGAATGAATGCTTGTTCTACCGGGTCTTGCAGGAACTAGCTCACTAGCTTCAGGGACTTCTGGCACCATCAGGACAAACAAACCTCACATACCACCAGTGATAGAAACACAAAAAGCTGGAGTGACTCAGCGGGACAGGCAGCATCTCTGGAGAGAAGGAACGGGTGACGTTTCGGGTCGAGACCCTTCTTCAGATCCAAAACATCACCAAAACATTCCTTCTCTCCAGAGATGCTGCCTGTCAATTGACAATAGACAATAGGTGCAGGAGGAGGCCATTCGGCCCTTCGAGCCAGCACCAGCCATTCAATGTGATCGTGGCTGATCATCCCCAATCAGTACCCCGTTCCTGCCTTCTCCCCATATCCCCTGACTCCGTTATTTTTAAGAGGCCTATCTAGCTCTCCCTTGAAAGTATCCAGAGAAACTGCCTCCACCGCCCTCTGAGGCAGAGAATTCCACAGACTCACAACTCTCTGTGTGAAAAAGTGTTTCCTCGTCTCTGTTCTAAATGACTGACCCCTTATTCTTAAACTGTGGCACCTGGTTCTGGGCTCCCACAACATCAGGAACATGTTTCCTGCCTCTAGTGTGTCCAAGCCCTTAACAATCTTATGTTTCAATGAGATCCCCTCTCATCCTTCTAAACTCCAGAGTGTACAAGCCCAGCTGCTCCATTCTCTCATAGAAACATAGAAACATAGAAAATAGGTGCAGGAGTAGGCCATTCAGCCCTTCGAGCCTGCGCCGCCATTCAATATGATCATGGCTGATCATCCAACTCAGTATCCCGTACCTGCCTTCTCTCCATACCCCCTGATCCCTTTAGCCACAAGGGCCACATCTAACTCCCTCTTAAATATAGCCAATGAACTGGCCTCAACTACCTTCTGTGGCAGAGAATTCCACAGATTCACCACTCTCTGTGTGAAAAATGATTTTTCACATCTCGTTATTATCATCTTCGAGCCAGCACCGCCATTCAATATGATCACGGCTGATCATCCAGAATCAGTTCCCCGTTCCTGCCTTCTCCCCATATCCCTTGATTCCGTTAGCCCTAAGAGCTAAATCTAACTCTCTCTTAGAAACATAGGAACATAGAAAAATAGGTGCAATAGCCCTCAATAGCAAGAATGTCCTTCCTCAAATGAGGGGACCAAAACTGCACACAATACACCAGGTGTGGTCTCACTAGGGACCTGAACAACTGCAGAAGGACCTCTTTGCTCCTATATTCGATTCCTCTTGTTATAAAGCTGTCCTGCTGATGTTACTCCAGCACTTTGTGTCTCATCTCCCGTGCGAAGAAGCATAGAAATTAGGTGCAGGAGTAGGCCATTCGGCCCTTTGAGCCTGCACTGCCATTCAATGTGATGATCATGGCTGATAATCCAACTCAGTATCCCGTACCTGCCTTCTCTCCATACCCCCTGATCCCCTTAGCCACAAGGGCCACATCTAACTCCCTCTTAAATATAGCCAATGAACTGGCCTCAACTACCCTCTGTGGCAGAGAGTTCCAGAGACCCGCCGCTCGAAATCCTTTAGGATTTCGGTCCTAAAGGATTTCCCCCTTATCCTTAAGCTGTGACCCCTTGTCCTGGACCTCCCCAACATCGGGAACAATCTTCCTGCATCTAGCCTGTCCAACCCCTTAAGCATCTGCAGTTCCTTCCTCCACAAGAGGTCCAGTACCACGTTTTACTGCTTTTACCTCTGGATCTAAAGCATAATTAATCATTCCAGCTACTGCACGTGTTTTCACAACGCTGATTGAATATAACACGATTTGTTCGTTTGGAAATCCCGGAGAAAACCCACGCAGTCACGTGGACACGATGCCAACGCCAGCTGAGGCGTGAATCGCTTCCTCGACACCCTTCACCTCCCTCCGAGACGGAGGGAGGCGGGTCCTGTACGGGCTCCTCCTGACTTGCGTGCGTTTTTCCCGCAGTGGCGGTCGCCATTGCTTCCTACTACGGGTGCTGTTTGTACGGAGTTTGCACGTTCTCCCCGTGACTTGCGTGCGTTTTTTTTCCCAGTTTCCTCCCACACTCCAAAGACGTGCAGGTTTGTGGGTTAATTGGCTTTGGTGAGTTGTGAAATTGTCCTCTGTGTGTGTGTGTGTGTGTTGGATAGTGCTAGCGTACGTGGAGATCGCTGGTCGGCGCGGACTCGGTGTTTCAGCGCTGTATCTCCAGTTTTTAGATTCACTAGAATGTTGCCTGGGTTTCAACAGCTAAGTTACAGAGATAGGTTGAATAAGTTAGGTCTTTATTCTCTGGAGCGCAGAAGGTTAAGGGGGGACTTGATAGCGGTCTTTAAAATGATGAGAGGGATAGACAGAGTTGATGTGGACAAGCTTTTCCCTTTGAGAATAGGGAAGATTCAAACAAGAGGACATGACTTTAGAATTAAGGGACAGAGGTTTAGGGGTAACATGAGGGGGAACTTCTTTACTCAGAGAGTGGTAGCGGTGTGGAATGAGCTTCCAGTGGAAGTGGTGGCGGCAGGTTCGTTGGTATCATTTAAAAATAAATTGGATAGGCATATGGATGAGAAGGGTATGGAGGGTTATGGTATGAGTGCAGGCAGGTGGGACTAAGGGAAAAAAGTTGTTCGGCAAGGACTTGAAGGGCCAAGATGGCCTGTTTCCGTGCTGTAATTGTTATATGGTTATATGATTAGTTTAAAGTCTACAAATCTAAAGTATTAGGGGGCGTGATTTGTATTAAACGGGCACAGTTGCTAATAATGCGATTTTGATCGGGATCGAGGGAGCCATTTTGACCGTCCCTGGTTAATTCATCCCTTCCCGCCCAAACCACCCCCCTCCCCAGGTACTTTCCCCTGACACCTGTCCCTTTACCTCCCCCCTCGACTCTGTCCAGGGACCCCGACAGTCCTTTCAGTTCAAGCAGAGGTTCACTTGCACCTCCTCCAACCTCATCTACTGTATCCGTTGTTCAAGATGTGGTCTCTTATACATCGGCGAGACCAAAGACAGACTGGTCGATCGTTTCGCTGAACACCTCCGCTCAGCCCGCCTGGACCTACCTGATCTCCCGTTGGCCAAACACTTTAATTCTCATTCCCACTCCCACGCTGACCTTTCTGTCCTGGGCCTCCTCCATTGTCAGAGTGAGGCTAAACGCAAATTTGAGAGACAACATCTCATATTTCGCTTGGGCAGCTCACACCCCAGTGGTATCAATATTGAGTTCTCCAACTTCAGGTAGCCCCGGCATTCCCTCTCTCTCCATCCCTCCCCCACCCAAGTCGCACCAGCTTCTCGTTCTCATCCAGCAAACAGCTTACAATGGCCTGTTTCCTTTATCATCGATACTTTTTTGCATATCTTTCATTCATTGTTCTTTATCTCTCCACATCACCGTCTATATCTCTCGTTTCCCTGATCCCTGACCAGTCTGAAGAAGGGTCTCGACCCTTGACGTCACCCATTCCTTCTCTCCAGAGATGCTGCCTGTCCTGCTGAGTTACTCCAGCATTCTGTGTCTATCTTCGGTTTAAACCAGCATCTGCAGTTCCTTCCTACACAAACCATCTTGAAGTTCCTCTGACAAGCAGGATAAAATTTGAGGAAGGGCATTCTTGCTATTGAGGGAGTGCAGCGTAGGTTTACAAGGTTAATTCCCGGGATGGCGGGACTGTCATATGTTGAGAGAATGGAGCGGCTGGGCTTGTACACTCTGGACTTTAGAAGGATGAGATGTTTTCTTATTGAAATATGTAAGATTGTTAAGGGTTTGGACACGCTAGAGGCAGGAAACATGTTCCCGATGTTGAGAGAGTCCAGAACCAGGGGCCACAGTTTAAGAATAAGGGGTCGGCCATTTAGAAAGGAGACCAGGAAACACTTTTTCACACAGAGAGTGGTGAGTCTGTGGAATTCTCTGCCTCAGAGGGCAATGGAGGCCGGTTCTCTGGAGGCTTTCAAGAGAGAGTTAGATAGGGCTCTTAAAAATAGTGGAGTCATGGGATATGGGGAGAAGGCAGGAACGGGGAACTGATTGGGGATGATCAGCCATGATCACATTGAATGGCGGTGCTGGCTCGAATGGCCGAATGGCCGACTCCTGCACCTGTTGTCTGTTGTCTATTGACAGGCAGCATCTCTGGAGAGAAGGGATCGGTGATGTTTTAGATCTGAGAAGGGTCTCAGCCCAAAACGTCGCCCATTCCTTCTCTCCAGAGATGCTGCCCGTCCCGCTGAGTTACTCCAGCTTTTGCTGTCTATCTTCGGTTTAAACCAGCATCTGCAGTTCCTTCCTACACAAACCATCTTGAAGTTCCTCTGAGAAGCAGGATAAAATGCCGGGGGGGGGAAGTAGACAGTTTATGGACCAAAAATGTTTCCCATGTGACCACCATGTAATAATCAGCCACTATTGTATTTTAAGAACCCAGGCTGCCAGTTTGACCATAGCTATTGGTACAGGTGTATTGTTTACCATATGCATCAAGATGCAGAGAAAAGCTGTTTTGCATTCAATCCGTATAAAAGCATTCATTCGTGATTACAATCAAAACCGTACGGCAGGTTGGAAGGCAAAGAAAATAGTGTTACAGTTACAGAGGAAGTGCAGATCAAAAAAAGCGCAGTGGGTCACAGAGGTAGACTGGAGGATCTGGACAAATTATCGCTACCATTAATACTTGAGCAATTTAGCTTTTAGAAATATAGAAATTAGGTGCAGGAGTAGGCCATTCGGCCCTTCGAGCCTGCACCGCCATTCAATATGATCACGGCTGATCATCCAACTCAGTATCCTGTACATAGAAATTAGGTGCAGGAGTAGGCCATTCGGCCCTTCGAGCCTGCACCGCCATTCAATATGATCACGGCTGATCATCCAACTCAGTATCCTGTACATAGAAATTAGGTGCAGGAGTAGGCCATTCGGCCCTTCGAGCCTGCACCACCATTCAATATGATCATGGTTGATCATCCAACTCAGTATCCTGTACATAGAAACATAGAAATTAGGTGCAGGAGGAGGTCATTCGGCCCTTCGAGCCAGCACCGCCATTCAATATGATCACGGCTGATCATCCAACTCAGTATCCCGTACCTGCCTTCTCTCCATACCCTCTGATCCCCTTAGCCACAAGGGCCACATCTAACTCCCTCTTAAATATATCCAATGAACTGGCCTCAACTATCCTCTGTGGCAGAGAGTTCCAGAGACCCACCACTCTCTGTGTGAAAAAAGTCCTTCTCATCTCGGTCCTAAAGGATTTCCCCCTTATCCTTAAGCTGTGACCCCTTGTCCTGGACCTCCCCAACATTGGGAACAATCTTCCTGCATCTAGCCTGTCCAACCCCTTAAGAATTTTGTAAGTTTCTATGAGATCCCCCCTCAATCTTCTAAATTCTAGCGTGTACAAGCCGAGTCTATCCAGTCTTTCTTCATATGGAAGTCCTGCCCCCCCCCCCAATCTCCTAAATTCTAGAGAGTATAAACCGAGTCTATGCAGTCTTCGTTCATAAGACAGTCCTGCCATCCCAGGAATCAGTCTGGTGAACCTTCTCTGCACTCCCTCTATGGCAATAATGTCCTTCCTCAGATTTGGAGACCAGAACTGTACGCAATACTCCAGGTGTGGTCTCACCAAGACCCTATACAACTGAAGTAGAACCTCCCTGCTCCTATACTCAAATCCTTTCGCTATGAATGCCAACATACCATTTGCTTTCTTCACTGCCTGCTGCACCTGCATGCCTACTTTCAATGACTGGTGTACCATGACACCCAGGCCGCGCTGCATCTCCCCTTTTCCTAATCGGCCTCCATTTAGATAATAGTCTGCTTTCCTATTTTTGCCACCAAAGTGGATAACCTCACATTTATCCACATTTTGGTTTCAGTGACACAGGGCGCAAACAGGCCCTTCGGCCCACCGGGTCCGCACCAACCAGCGATCTCGCGCACATTAGGGACAATTTACACACACACACACACACGCACACACACACACACACACACACACACACACACACACACACACACACACACGCCAAGCCAATTGACCGACAGACCTTCACGTCTTTGGAGCGTGGGAGGAAACGTAAGATCTCTGAGGAAACCCCACGCAGGTCACGAGGAGAACGTGCAAACTCCACGCGGGCAGCACCAGTAGTCGGGATGGAACCCGGGTCGAGAGGCGGCAACTCTACCGCTGCGCCACCGTGCCGCAGAACGACACTCTATCAAACAATGCAACACGCAGGCTTCAGTACTTCCAGTTGGCGGTCACCAAAACAAACTTGCAGCTGTCGAAAGCCACAGAGTGCTGGAGTAACTCAGCAGGCCAGGCAGCATCTGTGGAGAACACGAGTCGGTGACGTTTCGGGTCCGGACCGGTCTGAAGAACGACCCTGACCAGACCTGATCGAAGGGTCTCGCCCCGAAACGTCACCTATTTCCTTCGCTCCGTATATGCTGCCTCACCCGCTGGCTTCCTCCAGCACTTTTGTCGGCCTTCTGTCGCCCCTGACCAGAAACGTCACCTCTCCATGCTCTCCCGAGATGCCGTCTGACCCGCTGAGTTCCTCCAGCACTTTGTCTGTTTTTTTTTGTTTTTGTTCTGCAAACCAGCATCTGCAGTTCCCTGTTTCTCTGCCACAGAAGGCAGTGGAGGCCAATTCACTGGGTGTTTTCAAGAGGGAGTTGGATGTGGCTCTTGTGGCTAAAGGGATCAGGGGGTATGGAGAGAAGGCAGGTATGGAGAGAAGATTGTTCCCGATGTTTGGGGAGGTCCAGGACAAGGGGTCACAGCCTAAGGAGAAGGGGTAAATCCTTTAGGACCGAGATGAGAAGGACTTTTTTCACACAGAGAGCGGTGGGTCTCTGGAACTCTCTGCCACAGAGGGTAGTTGAGGCCAGTTCATTGGCTATATTTAAGAGGGAGTTAGATGTGGCCCTTATGTGGCTAAGGGGATCAGAGGGTATGGAGAGAAGGCATGTACGGGATACTGAGTTGGTTGATCAGCCATGATCATATTGAATGGCGGTGCAGGCTCGAAGGGCCGAATGGCCTACTCCTGCACCTATTGTCTATGTTTCTATGAAGGGCCGAATGGCCTCCTCCAGGACCTATTTTTCTATGTTTCCATGAGGTGTTGTGGCGAACATGGGTAGCAGGCATGGGGCGGAATGCTAATGCCTGCAACGTCTTTCTAGCGACAGGAATGTGTGTGTGTGTGTGTGTGTGTGTATGTACGTGTACCCATGATAGGGCTGTGTACAGAGCAGATTGCATCTCACCTGCCCAGTGTATGTTTAATAAGATTGTATTGGGGCCACGCTCTATCTAATCTGCCCGCCATTCTGTGATTGCACAGTGTACAGAGCACATTATATCAAACGTGTGTGTACGTTCGATGGGGCTGTGTAATGCACACATATTAATTTGTGCTCCATCTGACCTTTGAGACAACAGACAACAGGTGCAGGAGGAGGCCATTCGGCCCTTCGAGCCAGCACCGCCATTCATTGTGATCACGGCTGATCATCCCCAATCTGTACCCCCGTTCCTGCCTTCTCCCCATATCCCCCGACTCCGCTATCTTTAAGAGCCCTTTCTAGCTCTCTCTTGAAAGCATCCAGAGAACCTGCCTCTGAGGCAGAGAATTCCACAGACTCACCACTCTCTGTGAGAAAAAGTGTTTCCTCGTCTCCGTTCTAAACAGCCTACCCCTTATTCTTAAACTGTGGCCCCTGGTTCTGGACTCCCCCAACATCGGGAACATGTTTCCTGCTTCTAGCGTGTCCAAGCCCTTAATAATCTTATATGTTTCAATGAGATCCCCTCTCATCCTTCTAAAGTCCAGAGTGTACAAGCCCAGCCGCCCCTTTCCCTCAGCGTATGACAGTCCCGCCATCCTGGGTTTAACCTTGTAAACCTCCGCTGCACTCCCTCAATAGCAAGAATGACGTTCCTCAAATTAGGGGACCAAAACTGCACACAATACTCCAGGTGTGGTCTCACTAGGGCCCTGTACTCTGTACAAATTAGAGAATTTGATTGGAAGATGCAGCAGGGAACCTTTTTCTTCTGTGCCTGTTTGAGATTCACCGGTAAGTTCGTCTTTTACTCTCTTGACCAAAATGCCCGGTTGGCAAGCACTTCAACTCCCCCTCCCGTACAAAATTCTTAAGGGGTTGGACAGGCTAGATGCAGGAAGATTGTTCCCGATGTTGGGGAAGTCCAGGACAAGGGGTCACAGTTTAAGGATAAGGGGGAAGTTTTTTAGGACCGAGATGAGAAAAACATTTTTCACACAGAGAGTGGTGAATCTGTGGAACTCTCTGCCACAGAAGGTAGTTGAGGCCAGTTCATTGGCTATATTTAAGAGGGAGTTAGATGTGGCCCTTGTGGCTAAAGGGATCAGGGGGTATGGAGAGAAGGCAGGTACGGGATACTGAGTTGGATGATCAGCCATGATCACATTGAATCGCGGTGCAGGCTCGAAGGGCCGAATGGCCTACTCCTGCACCTATTTTCTATGTTTCTATGCAGCTCTATAAGACCCGAAACGCCACCCATTCCTTCTCTCTGTACCACTGTGAACGACTTTGACTGTATACATATTGGAAAGAACTGCAGATGTGTGAGTGAGTGTGTGTGACTCTGTGTCTCTGTGTGTCCGTGACTCTGTGTCTCTGAGACTGTGTGTCTCTGTGTCTCTGTGACTCTGTGTCCCTGTGTCTCTGTGTCTGTGACTCTGTGTCTGTGACTCTGTGTCTCTGTGTCCCTGTGTCCCTGTGTCTCTGTGTCTCTGTGTCCCTGTGTCCCTGTGTCCCTGTGTCTCTGTGACTCTGTGACTCTGTGTCTCTGTGACTGTGTCTCTGTGTCTCTGTGACTCTGTGACTCTGTATCTCTGTGACTCTGTGTCTCTGTGACTCTGTGTCCCTGTGTCTCTGTGTCTGTGACTCTGTGTCTGTGACTCTGTGTCTCTGTGACTGTGTCTCTGAGTCTCTGTGTCCCTGTGTCCCTGTGTCTCTGTGTCTCTGTGTCTCTGTGTCCCTGTGTCCCTGTGTCCCTGTGTCCCTGTGTCTCTGTGTCCCTGTGTCCCTGTGTCTCTGTGTCTCTGTGTCTCTGTGTCTCTGTGTCCCTGTGACTCTGTGTCCCTGTGTCCCTGTGTCTCTGTGACTCTGTATCTCTGTGTCTCTGTGACTCTGTGACTGTGTCTCTGTGACTGTGACTCTGTGATTCTGTGACTGTGTTTGTGTGACTGTGTCTGTGTGACTGTGTCTCTGTGTCCCTCTGTGTCTCTGTGTCCCTCTGTGTCTCTGTCCCTGTGTCCCTCTGTCTCTGTAACTCTGTGTCTCTGTGACTGTGTGTGTGTGTCTCTGTGTCTCTGTGACTGTGTGTGTGTGACTGTGTCTCTGTGACTCTGTGTGTGTGACTCTGTGTCTCTGTGACTGTGTGTGTGTGACTGTGTCTCTGTGACTCTGTGACTGTGTGTGTGTGACTGTCTCTGTGACTCTGTGACTGTGTCTCTGTGACTCTCTCTCACACACACACACACTCTCTCTCCATCTCACTTTCTCTATCTCCCCCTCTCTCTGTGACTGTGTCTCTGTGACTCTGTGACTGTGTCTCTGTGTCTGTGTGACTCTGTGACTCTCTCTCTCACAAACACACTCTCCCCATCTCACTTTGTCTCTCTCTCTCTGTCTCTGTGACTGTGTGTGTGTGACTGTGTCTCTGTGACTCTCTCTCTCACACACACACACTCTCTCACACACACACTCTCTCTCTCCCCCTCTCTCTGTGTCTCTGTCTGTGTGACTCTGTGTCTCTCTCACACACACACTCTCTCTCTCCCCCTCTCTCTGTGACTCTGTGTCTCTCTCACACACACACACTCTCTCTCCATCTCACTTTCTCTCTCTCCCCGTCTCTCTGTGACTCTGTGACTCTCTCTCTCACACACACACTCTCTCTCTCCCTCTCTCTCTGTGTCGGACGGGACTGTGCGTGAAGCATTGCGGCTTCATCTGACCTGACCTGTAGCTGGTCTGCCAGTGCTAATAGGTTGTGCTACAGGGAGTGGCGTCCAGGGATAATTCACGGGGCTGGGTGATTGTGGGCAGGCAGTTCCGTCTCTCTGGTCTGTGTGTGTGTGTGTGTGTGCGTGTGTGTGCGTGTGTGGACTTTGCTAGCCGCTCTCTGCCAGCTGGAGTCTGAAAAGCAGGCGCCACTTCTCACTTTAATGGAATTCTTGCCGCTGTGTGTCGGGCTGTGT
>OY740805.1:26289939-26292439 GCA_963514005.1 Raja brachyura | reverse complement strand
TTCATCTATGTTCAAAACACTACACTTGGAAGATATGAGACTCCGACTAGCAGGAAAATCAGACGGTTTCTATAAGACGTGGTCATAGAAACATAGAAAATAGGTGCAGGAGTAGGCCATTCGGCCCTTCCAGCCTGCACCGCCATTCAATATGATCATGGCTGATCATCCAACTCAGTATCCCGTACCTGCCTTCTCTCCATACCCCCTGATCCCTTTAGCCACAAGGGCCACATCTAACTCCCTCTTAAATATAGCCAATGAACTGGCCTCAACTACCTTCTGTGGCAGAGAATTCCACAGACTCACCACTCTCTGTGTAAAGAATGTTTTCCTCATCTCGGTCCTAAAGGAATTCCCCCTTATCCTTTAGACGTGGTCTGCATTTATAAATCTATTACAAGGGTAAGGTGCAAGAATACCTCATAAAAGTACCGTTGTCGGGTCTTGGTAAAAGGGGGACGAAAAACTGTCGAGTTGGTAGATTCCTTTTGCGAGATGTTCATAATAAAGTAACTGGCTTTTCTTCTACCTTTCTCTTTCTTTCCCTCTCTTAATTTCCGGTCTCTAACTCTTCAAGATATTAAAAAAAAAAAGAGGTGCTTAGCTTCCCCCTGGCATCATGTACAGCACAGGCATTGTGGGCCGAAGGGCCTGTTCTTGTGCTAAGGGCCTGCCCCACTTCCGCGGCCTTTGCAGGCGACTGCCGGCACCCGTGACGGGTCGCCGAGATTTTTAATCATGTTGAGAATTCAGCGGCGACCAGAAAGACGCAACGACTCTTTGGAGGACCCCTCAAGACCATAGGAGGCCTCTCACGACCCTACAGCCTGTACGGTCGTGAGAAGGTCTACTCTAGTCGCGAGAGGTCGCCAAAGGGCCTGTAAAGGTCGCGATGGTGGGTCAAGCCCTTCTCGCGCGGTTGTCTTGGTGATTCAGGGCCTTGGTGAGGCCACACCTGGAGTATTGCATACAGTTCTGCTCTCCTAATCTGAGGAAGGACATCCTTGCCATAGAGGGAGTACAGAGAAGGTTCACCAGACTGATTCCTGGGATGGCAGGACTTCCATATGACAGAAAGACTGGATAGACTCGGCTTGTACTCGCTGGAATTTAGAAGATTGAGGGGGGATCTTATAGAGACTTACAAAATTCTTAAGGGGTTGGACAGGCAGGACTTCCATATGAAGAAAGACTGGATAGAGTTGGCTTGTACTTGCTGCAATTTAGAAGATTGAGGGGGGATCTTATAGACACGTACAAAATTCTTAAGGGGTTGGACAAGCTAGATGCAGGAAGATTGTTCCCGATGTTGGGGGAGTCCAGAACAAGGGGTCACAGTTTAAGGATAAGGGGGAAGTCTTTTAGGACCAAGATGTGAAAAACATTTTTCACACAGAGAGTGGTGAATCTGTGGAATTCTCTGCCACAGAAGGTGGTTGAGGCCAGTTCGTTGGCTATATGTAAGAGGGAGTTAGATGTGGCCCTTGTGGCTAAAGGGATCAGGGGGTATGGAGAGAAGGCAGGTACGGGGATACTGAGTTGGATGATCAGCCATGATCATATAGAATGGTGGTGCAGGCTCGAAGGGCCGAATGGCCTCCTCCTGCACCTATTGTCTATGTTTCTATGCAATTCCGAACTATGATATGCAGAGAACGGAGGGGTACAGATTGTGTGGCGGCAGAGGAGATGGACATCGTGTTCGGTATGAACAGTAGGGGCCGAAGGGCCTGTTCCTGTGCTGTACTATTCTGTGTTCTATGATCAAGAGATTTTTCCCATTGTTAAATTTTGATTTTCCCAATGAAATCCTTGCCTGCAGCAGCACAACAGAATAAACATAGACAGACGCACAACGCTGGAGTAACTCAGCGGGACAGGCAGCATCTGAGGTTCCCTTCCTCCACAGAATAAACATACTGCTCTGTCAACGTTATAACAATATCTTGAAGTTCAAGATTCAAGGGAGTTTATAGTCATGTGTCCCTGACAGGACAATGAAATTCTTGCTTTGCTTCAGCACAACAGAACATAGTACCATAGTAACAACAGATAGTCCTCCGCCAGTTTCGCCACCTCCAACGTGACCCCTCCACTCGCCACATCTTCCCATCTCCCCCCCCCCCCCCCGTCTGCCTTCCGCAAAGACCGCTCCCTCCGCAACTCCCTTGTCAATGCTTCCCTTCCCCGGGCACTTTCCCCTGCAACCGCAAGAGATGCTACACTTGTCCCTTCACCTCCCCCATCCACTCCTTTCAGGGACCCAAGCAGTCCTTCCAAGTCCGACAGAGGTTCACCTGCACCTCCTCCAACCTCATCTGCTGCATCCGTTGCTCCAGATGCCAGCTGATCTACATCGGTGAGACCAAGCGGAGGCTGGGCGATCGTTTCGCCGAACACCTCCGCTCGGTCCGCAATAACCAACCCGACCTCCCGGTGGCTCAGCACTTCAACTCCCCCTCCCATTCCGTATCCGACCTCTCGGTCCTGGGCCTCC
>OY740805.1:26242439-26282439 GCA_963514005.1 Raja brachyura | reverse complement strand
CAACTCAGTATCCCGTACCTGCCTTCTCTCCATACCCCCTGATCCCCTTAGCCACAAGGGCCACATCTAACTCCCTCTTAAATATAGCCAATGAACTGGCCTCAACTACCCACTGTGGCAGAGAGTTCCAGAGACCCACCACTCTCTGTGTGAAAAAATTCCTTCTCATCTCGGTCCTAAAGGATTTCCCCCTTATCCTTAAGCTGTGACCCCTTGTCCTGGACCTCCCCAACATCGGGAACAATCTTCCTGCATCTAGCCTGTCCAACCCCTTAAGAATTTTGTAAGTTTCTATAAGATCGCCTCTCAATCTCCTAAATTCTAGACAGTATAAACCCAGTCTATGCAGTCTTTCTTCATAAGACAGTCCTGACATCCCAGGAATCAGTCTGGTGAACCTTCTCTGCACTCCCTCTATGGCAATAATGTCCTTCCTCAGATTAGGAGACCAGAACTGTACGCAATACTCCAGGTGTGGCCTCACCAAGACCCTATACAACTGCAGTAGAACCTCCCTGCTCCTATACTCAAATCCTTTTGCTATGAAAGCTAACATACCATTCGCTTTCTTCACTGCCTGCTGCACCTGCATGCCTACTTTCAATGACTGGTGTACCATGACACCCAGGTCGCGCTGCATCTCCCCTTTTCCTAATCGGCCTCCATTTAGATAATAGTCTGTTTTCCTATTTTTGCCACCCAAGTGGATAAGTTCTAAAAGTCGTGCAATAATTGCATCTGTTTTTTTCCCAAAAATATACTTTGTTCAGATCATAAAAAAATAGAACGGTGCTAAAACCTCTTTCGAAATCCTCAGCGTCTATAGATACATTGGTGTTACATTCCATAGTTCCGTTTAGTTCAGAGATACAGCGCGGATACAGGCCCTTTGGCCCCCTGAGTCTGCGCCGACCACACTAACACTGTCCCACACACACTAGGGACAATTTACAGTTACACCAAGCCAATTAACCCGCAAACCTGTACGTCTTTGGAGTGTGGGAGGAAACCGGAGATCTCGGGGAAAACCCACGCAGGTCACGGGGAGAATAGACAATAGACAATAGGTGCAGGAGGAGGCCATTCGGCCCTTCGAGCCAGCACCGCCATTCACTGTGATCGCGGCTGATCATCCCCAATCAGTAACCCCGTTCCTGCCTTCTCTCCATATCCCCTGGCTCCGCTATCTTTAAGAGCCCTATCTAGCCCTCTCGTGAAAGCATCCAGAGAACCGCCCTCTGAGGCAGAGAATTCCACAGACATGAAATGTCACCAGAAATGGGGAGAACGTGCAAACTCCGTACAGACAGCGCCCGTAGTCGGGATGGAACCCGGGGTCTCCGGCGCTGTGAGGCAGCAACTCTACCGCTGCGCCACCGTGCCACCCAGGGTGTAGTGATCGCAAGCTGACCTTATACAAGGCAACCTGGCCACTCATGCGACCCACTGCCGTGGAATCCCTTCCCTTATTTTTGAGGGGCGTCTCCACCACAACCTGACCCCCCCATGTCCAGCAGCGGAAGGACCCTAGACTGTGGCCCTCTCCCACAGAGCCTTGGTGTTGGTTGCACCGAGCTTCAGTGCGTCCCTCAGCACGTACTCCTGCAGTCTGCAGCGGGCCAGTCGGCAACATTCCCCGACGGACATCTCACTCTGCTGGGTGGTGAACAACGCTCGGGCAGACCAGAGAGCGTCTTTCACCGAGTTGATGACCTTCCAGCAGCACTCGATGTCCGATTTGAATGTGCGGTTGTAAAGTTGTGTTGTGCAGTGGGAGAGGGAATTTAATAAAGACAAATGTTCAAAATCACGAGAGGAATAGATCGGGTAGACGCACAGTCTCTTGCCCAGAGTAGGGGAATCGAGGACCAGAGGACACAGGTTCAAAGTGAAGGGGGAAAGATTTAACAGGAATCTGAGGGGGAACTTTTCCACACAAAGGGTGGTGGGTGTATGGAACGAGCTGCCAGAGGAGGTAGTCGAGGCTGGGACTATCCCAACGTTTAAGAAGCAGTTAGACAGGTGCATGGATAGGACAGGTTTGGAGGGATATGGACCAAACGCAGGCAGGTGGGACTAGTGTAGATGGGACATGTTGGGCCAGTGTGGACAAGTTGGGCTGAAGGGCCTGTTTCCACACTGTATCACTCTGTGACTAGTGTAGATGGGACATGTTGGGCCGGTGTGGGCAAGTTGGGCTGAAGGGCCTGTTTCCACACTGTATCACACTGGGACTAGTGTAGATGGGGCATGTTGGCCGGTGTGGGCAAGTTGGGCCGAAGGGCCTGTTTCCACACTGTATCACTCTGTGACTAGTGTAGATGGGGCATGTTGGCCGGTGTGGGCAAGTTGGGCCGAAGGGCCTGTTTCCACACTGTATCACTCTGTGACTCTATGAGTGTGAAGTACTGCATCTTGGAAGGCCAAATTCCGGCAGCACCTGCAGAATAAATGGACCTTCTAGGGCCACTGATTACAAGAGAGCCCTTGACTGCATGTATAGCGGTCACTGGAATTGATGCCACTAGGGCGGTCACGGTGGCGCAGCGGTAGAGTTGCCGCCTTACAGCGAATGCAGCGCCGGAGACCCGGGTTCGGTCCCGACTACGGGCGCTGTCTGTACGGAGTTTGCACGTTCTCCCCGTGACCTGCGTGGGTTTCTCCGAGATCTTCGGTTTCCTCCCACACTCCAAAGACGTGCAGTCACAGTTTAAGGATAAGGAGGAAGTCTTTTAGGACCGAGATGAGAAAACCATTTTTCACACAGAGAGTGGTGAATCTGTGGAATTCTCTGCCACAGAAGGTAGTTGAGGCCAGTTCATTGGCTATATTTAAGAGGGAGCTAGATGTGGCCCTTGTGGCTAAAGGGATCAGGGGGTATGGAGAGAAGGCAGGTACGGGATACTGAGTTGGATGATCAGCCATGATATTGAATGGCGGTGCAGGCTCGAAGGGCCGAATGGCCTACTCCTGCACCTATTTTCTATGTTTCTATGTAATGTAGGCTAATTGGCTTGGTAAATGTAAAAATTGTCCCTAGTGGGTATAGGATAGTGTTCGTGTGTGGGGATCGCTGGTCGGCACAGACCCTGTGGGCCGAAGGGCCTGTTTCCGCGCTGCATCTCTAAACTAAAGTGGATAGGGTAGTGAAGAAAGTGTTTAAAATGGCTGACTTCACAAGCCAAGGATAGGCACAAAACGCTGGAGTAACTCAGCGAGCCAGGCATCATCTCGGGAGAAAAGGAATGGGTGACGTTGCATAGAAACATAGAAAATAGGCGCAGTAGGCCATTCGGCCCTTCGAGCCTGCACCGCCATTCAATATGATCATGGCTGATCATCCAACTCAGTATCCCGTACCTGCCTTCTCTCCATACCCCCTGATCCCTTTAGCCACAAGGGCCACATCTAACTCCCTCTTAAATATAGCCAATGAACTGGCCTCAACTACCTACTGTGGCAGAGAATTCCACAGATTCACCACTCTCTGTGAAAAATGTTTTTCTCATCTCGGTCCTTATGGGTCTCCCTTATGGGACCCAGAGTGGTGGGTCTCTGGAACTCTCTGCCACAGAGGGTAGTTGAGGCCCAGTTCATTGGCAATAATTAAGAGGGAGTTAGATGTGGTCCTTGTGGCTAAGGGGATCAGAGGGTATGGAAAGAAGGCAGCTGCGGGATACTGAGTTGGATGATCAGCCATGATCATATTAAATGGCGGTGCAGGCTCGAAGGGCCGAATGGCCTACTCCTGCACCTAATTTCTATGTTTCGATGTTATCCTTAAACTGTGACCCCTTGTTCCGGACTTCCCCAACATCGGGAACAATCTTCCTGCATCTAGCCTACCCCTTAAGAATTTTGTAAGCTTCTATAAGATCCCCCCTCAGTCTTCTAAATTCCAGCGAGAACAAGCCTAGTCTATCCAGTCTTTCCTCATATGAACAATCTCCCTGCATCTAGCCTATCCAATCCCTTAAGAATTTTGTAAGTTTCTATAAGATCCCCCCTCAGTCTTCTAAATTCCAGCGAGTACAAGCCGAGTCTATCCAGTCTTTCTTCATATGAACAATCTTCATGCATCTAGCCTATCCAACCCCTGTTCGTGTGCATAGGGAGGGGCACGTTGAGGCTTTGGTTGTGTGCAGGGAGATAAGTGATAGCCTTGGCACAGAGGTTGTGGGCCGAAGGGCCTGCTGTTGAGCTGTGCTGTTCTGTGTTCTAACCAATGCCTTGGCTTATGAAGAAGGACACAAAATGCTGGAGTAACTCAGCGGGACAGGCAGCATCTCTGAAGAGAAGGAATGGGTGACGTTTCGGGTCGAGACCCTTCTTCAGACTGAGAGTCGGGGGAAGAGGGAAACGAGAGATCTAGACGGTGATGTGGAGAGATATGGAACAAATGAATGAAAGATACGCAAAAACGTAACGATGATACAGGGAAACCGGCCATTGTTAGCTGTTTATTCGGTGAGCAAGTTACAGTTGTGTATTTTTAATTTTGTGCTCCGCATTCCTCCCACGTGCAGGTTTGTAGGTTGATTGGCCTTAGTGTGTGTGATGGAGCTAACAGGTAGACGAAAATGCTGGAGAAACTCAGCGGGTGCGGCAGCATCTATAGAGCGAAGGAAATAGGCGACGTTTCGGGTCGAGACCCTTCTTCAGACTGATGGATCTAATATAAGGTTGATTGCTGGTGCATGTAGACTGGAAGGGCCCGTTTCCTCGCTGGGACCTCGTGGGCTTTCTCCGGTTGCCCTGGTTATCTCACACATTCCAAAGACATGTGGCTTTGTAGGTTAACTGGCTTCTGTAAATTGTGCTCGATGTATCAGGTGCAAAACTGGGCTAACATAGAACTAGTGTAGGGGTGATGGCTGGTCGGTGTGGACTCGGTAGGCCGAAGGGCCTGTTTCCACACTGTGTCGAGTCCCAGAGTGATACAGTGTGGAAACAGGCCCTTCGGCCCAACTTGCCCACACCGGCCAACATGCCCCATCTACACTAGTCACAGAATGATACAGTGTGGAAACAGGCCCTTCAGCCCAACTTGCCCACACCGGGCCAACATGCCCCATCTACACTAGTCACAGAGTGATACAGTGTGGAAACAGGCCCTTCAGCCCAACTTGCCCACACCACCCAACATGCCCCATCTACACTAGTCACAGAGTGATACAGTGTGGAAACAGGCCCTTCAGCCCAACTTGCCCACACCGGCCAACATGCCCCATCCACACTAGTCATAGAGTGATACAGTGTGGAAACAGGCCCTTCGGCCCAACTTGCCCACACCGGCCAACATGTCCCAGCTACACTAGTCACAGAGTGATACAGTGTGGAAACAGGCCCTTCAGCCCAACTTGCCCACACCGGCCCAACATGCCCCATCTACACTAGTCACAGAGTGATAGAGTGTGGAAACAGGCCCTTCGGCCCAACTTGCCCACACCGGCCCAACATGCCCCATCTACACTAGTCACAGAGTGATACAGTGTGGAAACAGGCCCTTCGGCCCAACTTGCCCGCACCGGCGCAACATGCCCCATCTACACTAGTCCCAGAGTGATACAGTGTGGAAACAGGCCCTTCAGCCCAACTTGCCCACACCGGCCAACATGCCCCATCTACACTAGTCACAGAGTGATACAGTGTGGAAACAGGCCCTTCAGCCCAACTTGCCCACGCCAGCCCAACATGCCCCATCTACACTAGTCACAGAGCGATACAGTGTGGAAACAGGCCCTTCAGCCCAACTTGCCCACACCGGCCAACATGCCCCATCTACACTAGTCACAGAGCGATACAGTGTGGAAACAGGCCCTTCAGCCCAACTTGCCCACACCGGCCAACATGCCCCATCTACACTAGTCACAGAGTGATACAGTGTGGAAACAGGCCCTTCAGCCCAACTTGCCCACACCGGCCCAACATGCCCCAGCTACACTAGGCCCACCTGCCTGCGTTTGGTCCATATCCCTCCAAACCGGTCCTATCCATGTATCTGTCTAACTGTTTCATAAACGTTGGGATAGTCCCAGCCTCAACTACCTCCTCTGGCAGCTCGTTCCATACACCCACCACCCTTTTGTGTGAAAAAGTTACCCCTCAGATTCCTCTGTGACTAGTATAGATGAGGCATGTTGGCCGGTATGGGCAAGTTGGGCTAAAGGGCCTGTTTCCACACTGTATCACTCTGTGACTAGTGTAGATGGGACATGTAAGTTTCTATAAGATCCCCCCTCAATCTTCTAAATTCCAGCGAGTACAAGCCGAGTCCATCCAGCCTTTCCTCATATGAAAGTCCTGACATCCCAGGAATCAGTCTGGTTCCTACACTTCAGGGAGGACGTGGGAGCAAGAATAGAGGAGGGATTTACCAGTTTGTTACCAGGAGTGGAGGGCTGGAGATATTACTGGGCCTGTCCCACTTTGGCAACCTAATCCGCGCGTTCTGGCGAGTTTGCCCTCGACTCGTACTCGCAGCAAGGCAGACACGAGGTGGAAGGAGGTCTTCAACATGTCATTTTTTCAAACTCTCCTAAACTCGCCAATTCGGTCGCCCAAGTGTGACAGCCCTTTTCGGAGAGATTGGATCAGCTGGACTTGGAGTCACTGCAATGCAGGAGACAGGTTTATATAATGGGAAGGGACACAGAGAGTCAGAATGTGTGGGAAGGAACTGCAGAGGCTGGTTTAAACCGAAGATAGAGCCAAATGCTGGAGTGACTCAGCGGGACAGGCAGCGTCTCTGGAGAGAAGGAATGGGCGACGTTTCGGCTCGAGACCCTTCTCGACCCGAAACGTCACCCATTCCTCCCTCCAGAGACGCTGCCTGTCCCGCTGAGTTACTCCAGCATTTTGTGTCTATCTATAGTCAACATCTATGTTCCAGGGCATGTGCGTGGAGTGTGTATACGTGTGCGCGAGTGTGTACGAGCGCGAGTGTGTACGCGTGCGCGAGTGTGTACGTGTGCGTGAGTGTGTACGTGCGTGAGTGTGTACGTGTGCGTGAGTACGTGCGCGAGTGTGTACGTGCGCGAGTGTGTACGTGCGCGAGTGTGTACGCATGCACGAGGATGTAAATGTGTGTTGTGTGCGTGCATGAGTGTGTGTGTGTGTGAGTATACACGTGTGTGCTTGAGCGTGTATCAGTGTGCATCAGTGTGTACAGGTGTGAATGTACGTGTGTGAGTGTATATGTGTGTGCACGAGTATGTACGTGTGAGTGTCCGTGCATGTGAATGTGTGTGTGCGTATGTATGTGTGCATTTTGTTTGATGTATTCACTACTGTACACCGAGTGTGTGTGTGTGAATATATGTGGGTGAGGGGATTTTGTGCATGCTAGTGTGTATGTGTGTGTGTGTATGCATGAGTATATGTGTGGCGGTGTGTGCATGCATGTGTGTGGTGATTCTGTGTGTGTGTATACACTTTTGGGGGGGGAGGGTTGCATTGGTGCATGTATGTGTGTGGGCGTGTGTTCACACGTGTGTGTATTTGTACAAGAGAGAGATGCAGAGCCGGCCATGGACTCTGGATCGACTGGGCTTGTATTCACAGGAATTTAGAAGGATGAGAGGGAATCTTATAGAAACATATACAATATAAGGGGCTGGACAGGCTAGATGCAGGGAAAATGTTCCCAATATTGGGGGGAGCCCAGAACAAGGGGTCACACAGTTTATGAATAAGGGGTAGGCCATTTCGGACTGAGATTTTCACCCAGAGAGTTGTGAATCTGTGGAATTCTCTGCCACAGAAGGCAGTGGAGGCCAATTCACTGGATGTTTTCAAGAGAGAGTTAGATTTAGCTCTTGGGGCTAACGGAATCAAGGGATATGGGGAGAAAGCAGGAACGGGGTACTGATTGGGGATGATCAGCCGTGATCATATTGAATAGCAGTGCTGGCTCGAAGGGCCGAATGGCCGACTCCTACACCTATTTTTTTCTGTTTCTCCCTCACACCAGAGCACCCACAATATCCTCCCCTCCCCAAACTCCCTCAGCGGATCAAGTGTGTATTGTTTTGGAACGGGGAGAGGTGGCAGCGACAGCCTTAAACACTCGAGTCGCATTTAGCTCTCGGTTGCCGTGGCAACTGACTGCGAACAAAGTGTGGGCGAGCGAGCAGGGATTAGTGGGTTTGGTCGTTCTGGAGACACCGAGATCACAGAGTGATACAGTGTGGAAACAGGCCCTTCAGCCCAACTTGCCCACACCGGCTCAACATGTCCCATCTACACTAGTCACAGAGTGATACAGTGTGGAAACAGGCCCTTTGGCCCAACTTGCCCACACCGGCCAACATGTCCCATCTACACTAGTCCCAGAATGATACAGTGTGGAAACAGGCCCTTCAGCCCAACTTGCCCACACCGGCCAACATGCCCCATCTACACTAGTCACAGAGTGATACAGTGTGGAAACAGGCCCTTCAGCCCAACTTGCCCACACCGGCCCAACATGTCCCATCTACACTAGTCACAGAGTGATACAGTGTGGAAACAGGCCCTTCAGCCCAACTTGCCCACACCGGCCAACATGCCCCATCTACACTAATCACAGAGTGATACAGTGTGGAAACAGGCCCTTCAGCCCAACCTGCCCACACCGGCCCAACATGTCCCATCTACACTAGTCCCACCTGCCCGCGATTGGTCCATATCCCTGTCCTATCCATGTACCTGTCTAACTGTTTCTTAAACGTTGGGATAGTCCCAGCCTGAACTACCTCCTCTGGCAGCTCGTTCCATACACCCACCACCCTTTGTGTGAAAAAGTTACCCCTCAGATTCCTATTCAATCTTTTTCCCTTCACCTTGAACCTGTGTCCTCTGGTTCTCGATTCCCCTACTCTGGGCAAGAGACTGTGTGCATCTCCCCGATCTATTCCTCTCATGATTTTGTACACCTCGATAAGATCACCCCTCATCCTCCTGCGCTCCATGGAATGGAGACCCAGCCTGCTCAACCTCTCCCTGTAGCTCACACCCTCTAGTCCTGGCAAGATCATCCACACATTCATCTCCTCCCGCCTAGATTACTGCAACTCCCTCTACACTGGCATCAGCCAATCTTCCCTGTCCCTCCTGCAACTGGTCCAAAACGCCGCAGCGAGACTCCTGACGGGCTCCCGGAAAAGGGACCACATCACCCCGATCCTGGCCTCTCCCCACTGGCTCCCTGTGCGGTTCCGAATAAATTTCAAGATCCTCCTCTATGTCTACAAAGCCCTCAATGGTCTTGCCCCCACCTCCATCAAAAGTCTGCTTCTCACCCACCACTCCACCTCCAGGTCCCTCAGATCGGCCGACTTGGGGTTGCTGAACATCCCGCGGTCTAGGCATAAGCTCAGGGGCGACCGCGCGCGCCTTTGCAGTTCCAGCTCCTAGACTGTGGAACAGCGTCCGTCTCCCCATCAGAACTGCCCCCTCCATCCACTCCTTTAAGTCGAGACTAAAAACATATCTGTACTCCCAAGCCGTACAAATTTCTTAAGGGGTTGGACAGGCTAGATGCAGGAAGATTGTTCCCGACGTTGGGGAGGTCCAGAACAAGGGGTCACAGTTTAAGGATAAGGGGGGAGTCTTTTAGGACCGAGATGAGAAAAAACATTTTTCACACAGAGAGTGGTGAATCTGTGGAATTCTCTGCCACAGAAGGTAGTTGAGGCCAGTTCATTGGCTATATTTAAGAGGGAGTTAGATGTGGCCCTTGTGGCTAAAGGGATCAGGGGGTATGGAGAGAAGGCAGGTATAGGATACTGAGTTGGATGATCAGCCATGATCATAATGAATGGCGGTGCAGGCTCAAAGGGCTGAATGGCCTCCTCCTGCACCTATTTTCCATGTTTCTATGTTTCTATGCCCCCTCCATCGACTCCATTAAGTCGAGACTTAAAACTCATCTTTACTCCCAAGCCTTTCTTGACGTCCTCTGAGTGAGAGCTATATGTATGTAGTGATGTTTGTATTTAATCTAGGAACCACTGTTGTTTGTTATACTATTCTTATCCCAATGTACAGCACTTTGGCCAACATAGAAACATAGACAATAGGTGCAGGAGGAGGCCATTCGGCCCTTCGAGCCTGCACCGCCATTCATTGTGATCATGGCTGATCGTCCGCTATCAATAACCCGTGCCTGCCTTCTCCCCATATCCCTTGACTCCACTAGCCCCTAGAGCTCTATCCAACTCTCTCTTAAATCCATCCAGTGATTTGGCCTCCACTGCCCTCTGTGGTAGGGAATTCCAAAAATTCACAACTCTCTGGGTGAAAAAGTCTTTGCTCAGCTCAGTCTTAAATGACCTCCCCTTTATTCTAAGACTGTGGCCCCTGGTTCTGGACTCACCCAACATTGGGAACATTTTTCCTGCATCTAGCTTGTCCAGTCCTTTTATCATTTTATATGACACAGGGAGTGGTGGGTCTCTGGAACTCTCTGCCACAGAGGGTAGTTGAGGCCAGTTCATTGGCTATATTTAAGAGGGAGTTAGATGTGGCCCTTGTGGCTAAGGGGATCAGAGGGTATGGAGAGAAGGCAGGTACGGGATACTGAGTTGGATGATCAGCCATGATCATATTGAATGGCGGTGCAGGCTCGAATGGCCGAATGGCCTACTCCTGCACCTAATTTCTATGTTTCTATAAGATCCCCCCTCATCCTTGTAAACTCCAGTGAATACAAGCCTAGTCTTTTCAATCTTTCCTCGTATGACAGTCCCGCCATCCCAGGAATCAATCTCGTGAACCTACGCTGCACTGCCTCAATCACAAGGATGTCCTTCCTCAAATTAGGAGACCAAAACTGTACACAATACTCCAGATATGGTCTTATCAGAGCCCTGTACAACTGCAGAAGAACCTCGTTACTCCTGTACTCAATCACAAGGATGTCCTTCCTCAAATTAGGAGACCAAAACTGTACACAATGCTCCAGATGTGATCTCACCAGAGCCCTGTACAACTGCAGAAGAACCTCTTTATTCCTGTACTCAATCACAAGGATGTCCTTCCTCAAATTAGGAGACCAAAATTGTACACAATGCTCCAGATGTGATCTCACCAGAGCCCTACACAACTGCAGAAGAACCTCTTTACTCCTGTACTGAAATCCTCTTGTTATGAAGGTCAACATTCCATTAGCTTTCTTCACTGCCTGCTGTACCTGCACGCCAACTTTCAGTGACTGGTGTACAAGGACACCCAGGTCTCGCTGAGGTGTCCTTGTAGGAGAGTTGTTTTTTTTAAAATGTGGTTTATAAATAAAAGTGACTTGACTTGAAGATCCTCATAAATCCTCCGCGTACCTCTGCCAGCTTGACAACACGGTGGCCCAGAAGTGAACACAATGCTGTCGGAGGTGGAAGCTGGATCCTGTTGGGACGGATGTGGAGGGACTGCGCTGCCTGGCCGGCTGATTGATTAATGCGCTTTCTTCACCAAAATACACGCTGACCTCTGAGAACTAAAATAGTCTGTGGCAGCTCGCCCTGTGCTAGTCCCACGACTGGCAGAGTGGCTAGAATCCAATTCAGGGGGTTGGATAAAATAATGTATACCCGTGAGTGCGTTACAGGGGTTCAGGGAGGTCTATATAGTAAAAATAATGAATAACCTGGAGTGGTACGCAGGCTGTAATCTAATCAGGAGGATCGCGGACGTCTAACGTCGGTAGTGAGGAAACTGCTAGAGTCAGTTATTAAAGATGGGATAGCAGCACATTTGGAAAGTGGTGAAATCATTGGACAAAGTCAGCATGGATTTACGAAAGGTAAATCATGTCTGACGAATCTTGTTGAATTTTTCGAGGATGTAACTAGTAGCGTGGATGGGGGAGAACCAGTGGATGTGGTGTATCTGGACTTCCAGAAGGCTTTCGACAAGGTCCCACATGAGAGATTAGCATACGAACTTAAAGCATAGGGCATTGGGGGTTCAGTATTGGTGTGGATAGAGAACTGGCTGGCAAACAGGAAGCAAAGAGTAGGAGTAAACGGGTCGTTTTCACAATGGCAGGCAGTGACTAGTGGGGTACCGCAAGGCTCAGTGCTGGGACCCCAGCTATTTACAATATACATAAATGATCTGGATGAGGGTATTGAAGGCAATATCTCCAAGTTTGCGGATGACACTAAGCTGGGGGGCAGTGTTAGCTGTGAGGAGGATGCTAGGAGACTGCAAGGTGACTTGGATAGGCTGGGTGAGTGGGCAAATGTTTGGCAGATGCAGTATAATGTGGATAAATGTGAGGTTATCCACTTTGGTGGCAAAAATAGGAAAACAGACTATTATCTAAATGGAGGCCGATTAGGAAAAGGGGAGATGCAGCACGACCTGGGTGTCATGGTACACCAGTCATTGAAAGTAGGCATGCAGGTACAGCAGGCAGTGAAGAAAGCGAATGGTATGTTAGCTTTCATAGCAAAAGGATTTGAGTATAGGAGCAGGGAGGTTCTACTTCAGTTGTATAGGGTCTTGGTGAGGCCACACCTGGAGTATTGCGTACAGTTCTGGTCTCCAAATCTGAGGAAGGACAAATCTGAGGAAGGACATTATTGCCATAGAGGGAGTGCAGAGAAGGTTCACCAGACTGATTCCTGGGATGTCAGGACTGTCTTATGAAGAAAGACTGCATAGACTCGGTTTATACTCTCTAGAATTTAGGAGATTGAGAGGCGATCTTATAGAAACTTACAAAATTCTTAAGGGGTTCGACAGGCTAGATGCAGGAAGATTGTTCCCGATGTTGGGGAGGTCCAGGACAAGGGGTCACAGCTTAAGGATAAGGGGGAAATCTTTTAGGACCGAGATGAGAAGGACTTTTTTCACACAGAGAGTGGTGGGTCTCTGGTACTCTCTGCCACAGAGGGTAGTTGAGGCCAGTTCATTGGCTATATTTAAGAGGGAGTTAGATGTGGCCCTTGTGGCTAAGGGGAGCAGAGGGTATGGAGAGAAGGCAGGTACGGGATACTGAGTTGGATGATCAGCCATGATCATATTGAATGGCGGTGCAGGCTCGAAGGGCCGAATGGCCTACTCCTGCACCTAATTTCTATGTTTCTATGTTTATATCTATATACTAGACTAAGTGGGACCCGTTTGGGTCCCATGTTCACACGGGAGGGCTGGTCCCCGACGCAATATTCCACCTCTCCACCAATTCCAATATTGGTGGCCAGTGGGGGGGGGGGGCTTTCTGGAGCACTAGTATGGGTGTTGTTGGCTGCAGGGACAACTGGTTTCCAGAGGGCTAGTATGGACATTGTGAGCCAAATAAATTATTGGGGTGGCAGCTCAGTCCCTCAAGCCTGATGTGCTGGCAGCGCACTCACGGCTGGTGGGCTGGCAGTTGACTCACGGCTATTCCTTGAAATTCCATTTCAAGCATAGTACAAGGCCCCAAACAACCATTTGCAGGCAGTGCCTTTTTACTTCAACCCAAACCCCCCAAACAACCATTTGCAGGCAGTACCTTTTATACTTCAACCCAAAGCCCCCAAACAACCATTTGCAGTGTCTTTTATACTTCAACCCAAATCCCCCAAACAACCATTTGCAGTGCTTTTTTACTTCAACCCAATCCCCCAAACAACCATTTGCAGGCAGTGCCTTTTATACTTCAACCCAAACCCCCCCAAACAACCATTTGCAGGCAGTGCCTTTTATACTTCAACTCAAACCGCCCAAACAACCATTTACAGGCAGTGCCTTTTCACTTCAATCCAAACAACCATTTGCAGTGCCTTTTTACTTCAAACCAACCATATTTTCATTTTCAAACCACATTAAGGGCACTCACAGTTGAGTAGACATGTGTTCAGTGTTATTCAGAGCTCAGAGAGACGTGACCCTCTGCCTTCCTCCATCTTGCAGAGACTGAGTGAGGCACACCACTTCAGAGTTTTATAGTCCCTTCCCCTCGCACCAGCAAGGGCAGCAGAGAGAATGGCAATTTTTAAAAAAACATTGATGTATCTCTGATTGTTCATCGATCGGAAAAGTTCTCTGGTCCAGTCAGGCGGAGGGGGGCTCTGAGCAAGGTGGCCAAAAATGACAGCCGTAAGTGACGGCGTTCTCTCAGAAATCAAATCGCAGTGCGTCAAAAGTGGTCAAGATCTTACTTTTGGTAATATAGATATAGGATAATGAATTGCTTATATGTAAGAAGTAACTGCAGATGCTGGATAAAATGGAAGGTAGACACAAAATGCTGGAGTAACTCAGCGGGACAGGCAGCATCTATGGAGAGAAGGAATGGGCGACGTTACGGGTCGAGACCCTTCTTCAGATTTAGGCCATTCGGCCCATCAAGTCTACTCCGTCATTCAGTCATGGCTGATCTATCTCTCCCTCATAAACCCCATTCTCCTGCTTTCTCCATGTAAGAAATCAAATGGTATGTTAGCATTCATAGCAAAAGGATTTGAGTACAGGAGCAGGGAGGTTCTACTGCAGTTGTACAGGGTCTTGGTGAGACCACACCTGGAGTCTTGCGTGCAGTTTTGGTCTCCAAATCTGAGGAAAGACATTCTTGCCATAGAGGGAGTCCAGAGAAGGTTCACCAGACTGATTCCTGGGATGGCAGGACTTTCATTTGAATAAAGACTGGATAGACTCGGCTTGTACCTGCTAGAATTTAGAAGACTGAGGGGGGATCTTATAGAAACTTACAAAATTCTTAGGGAGTTGGACAGGCTAGATGCAGGAAGATTGTTCCCGATGTTGGGAAAGTCCAGAACAAGGGGTCACAGTTTAAGGATAAGGGGGAAGTCTTTTAGGAACGAGATGAGAAAAACATTTTTCACACAGAGAGTGGTGAACTCTCTGTCACAGAGGGTAGTTGAGGCCAGTTCATTGGCTATATTTAAGAGGGGGTTAGATGTGGCCCTTGTGGCTAAAGGGATCAGGGGGTATGGAGAGAAGGCAGGTACTGGATACTGAGTTGGATGATCAGCCATGATCATATTGAATGGCGGTGCAGGCTCGAAGGGCCGAATGGCCTACTCCTGCACCTATTTTCTATGTTTCTATGAATTTACAGAAGCCAATTAACGTGAAAACTGTGCTATACATGTCTTATCTTATAGAGACTTACAAAATTTTTAAGGGGTTGGACAGGCTAGATGCAGGAAGATTGTTCCCGATGTTGGGGGAGTCCAGAACAAGGGGTCACAGTTTAGGGATAAGGGGGAAGTCTTTTAGGACCGAGATGAGGAAAACATTTTTCACACAGAGAGTGGTGAATCTGTGGAATTCTCTGCCACAGAAGGTAGTTGAGGCCAGTTCATTGGCTATATTTAAGAGGGAGTTAGATGTGGCCCTTGTGGCTAAAGGGATCAGGGGGTATGGGGAGAAGGCAGGTACGGGATACTGAGTTGGATGATCATATTGAATGGCGGTGCAGGCTCGAAGGGCCGAATGGCCTACTCCTACACCTGTTGTCTGTTTCTATGTAGCCTGTGGACATCTGTGGTGGGATGAGGCCTTGGTTGCCATGGCAACGTGCCGTTGGTTAATGGAGCTGGCCTCGCCGTTACTGATTGCAGAGATGGAGAGAGAGAGACAATGGGAGCTGTCAGAGCTGTGAAATGCAGGTCATGCGGCTGAGGAGGCTGCAAATACCCAGCGGGTCAGGCAGCGTCCGTGGGAGAGGGCCCATTCCTTCCCTCCAGAGATGCTGCCTGTCCCGATGAGTTATTCCAGCATTTTGTGTCTAAAGTCCGATCAAAGATAGTCCGAGGGTCACCAATGAGGTCGATAGTAGTTCAGGACCGCTCTCTGGTTGTGGTAGGATGGTCCAGTTGCCTGATAGCAGCTGGGAAGAAACTTCCAGATTTTGTGTCTATCTGGAGTTTAGAAGGATGAGAGGGGATCTTAAACTGCAGAAACTGTGCACCTTATCCCCCCCCCCCCCCCTTTTTTGTTTTGTATTGCACTGAGTAGGAGCAGCTTTTAATCTCATTGTACATGTGTATAGTGACAATAAAAGGCATTCTGATTAATTATTGAAACATATATGATTATTAAGGTTTTGGACACGCTAGAGGCAGGAAAAATGTTCCCGATGCTGGGGCAGTCCAGAACCAGGGGCCACAGTTTCAGAATAAGGGGTAGGCCATTTATGAGGAAACACTTTTTCTCACAGAGAGTTGTGAGTCTGTGGAATTCTCTGCCTCAGAGGGCGGTGGAGGCCGGTTCTCTGGATGCTTTCAAGAGAGAGCTAGATAGGGCTCTTAAAGATAGCGGAGTCAGGGGATAGAAACGTAGAAACGTAGAAAATAGGTGCAGGAGTAGGCCTACTCCTTTCACGTGAAGAAAGACTGGATAGACTCGGCTTGTACTCGCTAGAATTTAGAAGATTGAGGGGGGATCTTATAGAAACTTACAAAATTCTGAAGGGGTTGGACAGGCTAGATGCAGGAAGATTGTTCCCGATGTTTGGGGAGGTCCAGAACATGGGGGTCGCAGTTTAAGGATAAGGGGGAATTCCTTTAGGACCGAGATGAGAAAAACATTTTTCACACAGAGAGTGGTGAGTCTGTGGAATTCTCTGCCACAGAAGGTAGTTGAGGCCAGTTCATTGGCTATATTTAAGAGGGAGTTAGATGTGGCCCTTGTGGCGAAAGGGATCGGGGGGTATGGAGAGAAGGCAGGTACAGGATACTGAGTTGGATGATCAGCCACGATCACATTGAATGGCGGTGCAGGCTCGAAGGGCCGAATGGCCTACTCCTGCACCTATTGTCTATGTTTCTATGTTTCTATGTTAATTTAATTTCATGTGTCTTGTGTTTTTATGACTGTTGGCAGATCAATTCCCCTCCTGGGATAAATAAAGTTCTATTGTATCGTATTGGAAAATAAGGTTGGTTCATTCGGGGGTTCGGCGCCAGCTCAATGGGCCGAAGGGCCTGTTCGCACGCTGTGTATTAGAGGAGTGAGTCCGTAGGGGGAGGGACGGGCCGAGTGCAAGCTGACCACGCTCATCTGGCAGGGAAAGGGTACACAGCGAAGAGAGCTTAAAGGTTGAATCTGACTGGGTAGATCAGCAACAATTAGAGGATGTTAGATTCACGACATGCACTTGATCACGACACAGTACGTTAATTAGGAAATTGAGAGTGGGTGATAAATATCGGTGGTTCATGGAGTGTACGTGAAGGGCCAAATTCAAGAGAACAATTTTTTAGTTGACGGGCTTGTAACTAAGCTGGGGGATGTAACAAGCCAAGTCAAGTACATCCCAGCTCGATGCAGCACCGCAGTAGATGCATCTTCTCAGGGTGATGGTCCACTGGAGATGCATCTTCTCAGGTTGATAGTCCACTGGAGATGCATCTTCTCAGGGTGATGGTCCACCACAGGAGATGCATCTTCTCAGGGCGATGGACCACAGTAGATGCATCTTCTCAGGGTGATGGGCCACCACAGTAGATGCGTCTTCTCAGGGTGATGGACCACCGCAGTAGATGCATCTTCTCAGGGTGATGGACCACCGCAGTAGATGCATCTTCTCAGAGTGATGGACCACAGGAGATGCATCTTCTCAGGGTGATGGACCACCGCAGTAGATGCATCTTCTCAGAGTGATGGACCACAGTAGATGCATCTTCTCAGGGCGATGCACCACAGTAGATGCATCTTCTCAGGGTGATGGTCCACTGGGGATGCATCTTCTCAGGGTGATGGACCACAGTAGATGCATCTTCTCAGGTGATGGTCCACTGGAGATGCATCTTCTCAGGGTGATGGACCACCACAGTAGATGCATCTTCTCAGGGTAATGGACCACAGTAGATGCATCTTCTCAGGGTGATGGACCACAGGAGATACATCTTCTCAAGGCGATGGTCCACCACAGGAGATGCATCTTCTCAGGGTGATGGACTGCAGTAGATGCATCTTCCTAGGGTGATGGACCACAGGAGATGCATCTTCTCAGGTGATGGACTACCAATTAGATGCACCTTGGACCACAGTTGATGCATCTTCTCAGGGTTATGGACCACCGCAGTAGATGCACCTTCCCAGGGTGATGGACCACCACAGTAGATGCATCTTCCCAGGGTGATGGTCCACCAATTAGATGCACCTTGGACCACAGTTGATGCATCTTCCCATGGAGATGTCCCACCACAACAGATGCATCTTAAGAATGTCATTGTTCCATTTCGGGACATATGACGATAAAACACACTTGAGGTCTCCCCTTAGCCTCCTGCACCCCAGGGAAAAAACCTTCTAGCCTGTACAGCCTCTCCTTATAACTGTAAGACCACAGAGCCACTTACGTCCACATAAATCTTTATTGCATCCTTTCCCGTTTAATGACATCCTGCCTACAGCAGGGCGAGCGGCACGCTGCACATTATTCCATACATGGGCTGACTAATGACTAATGGAGTAACTCAGCAGAACAGGCAGCATCTCTGGAGAGAAGGAATGGGTGACGTTTCAGACTCTGGAGAAGGGTCTCGCCCATTCCTTCCCTCCCGCTGAGTTACTCCGCAGCATTTTGAGATCCTGTCCCTGGGTGCTGCCTGTGTGGAGCTTGCACGTGCTCCCTGTGACCGCGTGGGCTTCCTCCCTCATCCCAGAGACGTGCGGGTTTGTGGGTGAAGTTGTCGCTCTGTAAGCTGCCCCCACCGCGTGGGGAATGCATGCAAAAGGGTGATGGACCACAGGAGTCTTTTAGGACCGAGATGCGAAAATCATTTTCCACACAGAGAGTGGTGAATCTCTGGAATTCTCAGCCACAGAAGGTAGTTGAAGCCAGTTCATTGGCTATATTTAAGAGGGAGTTAGATGTGGCCCTTGTGGCTAAAGGGATCAGGGGGTATGGAGAGAAGGCAGGTACAGGATACTGAGTTGGATGATCAGCCATGATCACATTGAATGGCGGTGCCGGCTCGAAGGGCCGAATGGCCTCCTCCTGCACCTATTGTCTATGTTTCTATGTTTCTATCTCCGGGGAGGGGAGAAGGAATGGGCGACGTCTTGGCAAACTTCTCGTCACGGAATTTCCCTTTTAAACCCCAGCTGGACCTCCCACGAGGCGAGGCTGTGGATGTGATGCGGGCTGCCTGGGCTACTGCTTGTGACTATATAAGGAGATGTATGTGCTATTTCTGTCCGGTGCCTTTGTATACATTTGCACTGAATCACGCCCTTGCTCAAATGCAATCTTGTCGGCAGCACTGTGGGATTGATGCAAAGGCAGGAGATCATGCAAGACAAAATCTGGAGCGCGTCTGTGGGCTGAAATGCCGCTGCTATTAGCTCTGTGACTCATTCCTGCCACTCTATTGTTCGGAGAGTGTGGAGGAGGACAGGCAGGGTTCCTACGTACGATACGATACGATACAACTTCATTTATCCCGGGAGCCAAATTGATCTGGCAACAGTCAAATTAGAAACATAGACAATAGGTGCAGGAGGAGGCCATTCGGCCCTTCAAACCAGCACCGCCATTCATTGTGATCATGGCTGATCGTCCGCTATCAATAACCCGTGCCTGCCTTCTGCCCATATCCCTTGACTCCACTGGCCCCTAGAGCTCTGTCCAACTCTCTCTTAAATCCATCCAGTGATTTGGCCTCCACTTGAATTCCACAAATTCACAACTCTCTGGGTGAAAAAGTTTTCTCTCACCTCAGTCTTAAATGGCCTCCCCTTTATTCTAAGACTGTGTGGCCCCTGGTTCTGGACTCGCCCAACATTGGGAACATTTTTGTCCTGCATCTAGCTGGTCCAGTGCAGCGTAGGTTGATTCCCAAGGATGGCAGGCCTGTCATGTGATGAAAGAATGGATCGACTGGGCTTATGTTCCCCGGAATTTAGAAGGATGAGAGGGAATCTTATGGAAACATATAAGATTGTTAAGGGTTTGGACACGCTAGAGGCAGGAAACATGTTCCCGATGTTGGGGGAGTCCAGAACCAGGGGCCACAGTTTAAGAATAAGGGGTCGGCCATTTTGAACGGAGACCAGGAAACACTTTTTCTCACAGAGAGTGGTGAGTCTGTGGAATTCTCTGCCTCAGAGGGCGGTGGAGGCCGGTTCTCTGGATACTTTCAAGAGAGAGCTAGATAGGGCTCTTAAAGATAGCGGAGTCAGGGGATATGGAGAGAAGGCAGGAACGGGGTACTGATTGGGGACGATCAGCCATGATCACATTGAATGGTGGTGTTGGCTCGAATGGCCGACTCCTGCACCTGTTGTCTGTTGTCTATTGTCTATTGATGAGTCTGTTGATTTGTTGGCGTCCGCGGCCTTCGCCCTGCTGACCCGGCCTTCGCACGGCAGTGAAGAAGATGCCGGAATTTCTGCAGCATCTTCCATCACTGCTGGTCCATCCAATACCCCTGGGGTCCAACCGGCCTCAGCCTCTTAGGGACCGTCCCCCAATCACTCGGGCAACCGGGGGAGGTTGGTGGCAGAGGGTGCCTGGACTCTCTGAGGGCCTGGGCTGTAGGGAGAGGTCAAACAGGTTTGGACTTTGTCCTGTGGAGTGCAGGAGGATGAGTTCAGATCTGTCAGTTTAGCTTACTGTCACGTGTACCGAGGTACAGTGAAAAGCTTTTGTTGCGAGCTAACCAGTCAGCGGAAAGACAATACATGATTACAATCGAGCCGTCCACAGTGTACAGATACACGATAAAGGGAATAACGTTTAGTGCAAGGTAAAGCCTGGTCAAGGATTGAAGCCGGTTGCGATGCTAGTTGAAGGTGGTTGCCGGAGGACGAAAACCTCCGGGAACCGCACGGAAACCTTGGGTGGGGCGCAAAGCCTCCAGAGGTTTCCTAAGTGGGACACACAGGGGCATAATTCTCCAGAGACGCTGCCTGTCCGGCTGAGTTACTCCAGCATGTTGTGTCTTTTCTTTGGTGTAAACCTACATCTGCAGTTCCTCCCTACATGGAAGAATTGGGGTCAGATACAGGGTTCTTAACGGTGAGCTTGCACCAGCAGTGATCCTTATCCTTATAAGTTATAAGGATAACTTATCCTTATATAAGTTATAAGGATAACTTATCCTTATCCACTTAAGGATAAGTGACTTATCCTTAAGTCACAGCTTAAGGATAAGGGGGAAATCCTTTAGGACCGAGATGACAGGGACCTTTTTCACACAGAGAGTGGTGGGTCTCTGGAACTCTCTGCCACAGAGGGTAGTTGAGGCCAGTTCATTGGCTATATTTAAGAGGGAGTTAGATGTGGCCCTTGTGGGACCCTTGTGGCTAAGGGGATCAGGGTGTATGGAGAAGAAGGCAGGTACAGGATACTGAGTTGGATGGTCAGCCACGATCATATTGAATGGCGGTGCAGGCTCGAAGGGCCGAATGGCCTACTCCTGCACCTAATTTCTATGTTTTTATGTGATCGGAGCAGAATTAGGCCATTTAGCCCATCGAGTCAGTCTACTCCGCCATTCAATCACGGCTGATCTATCTCTCCCTCCCAACCCCATTCCCCTGCCTACTCCCCGTAACCCTGGACACTCTTGCACCATCTCCACCAGACAGAGGTCAAAGTGCTTTAACGACAGGGTCGGAGAGACCAGTAATATTGCTGCACATTTGCTGACAGCCTCGAGGCCTTTCGGCCCATCGAGTGCGTGCCAGCTCACAATGCAATCCCAATCCCACGCTAATTCCATTGTCTATACCTCTGCAAATTGAAAACCTCTTGGCTTCATGGCGACAGTTTGGATGAGAGAGTGGATCGGGGCGTGATGAGTTGGTTTGCTGACGGGGAGAAGGCAGGAGAATGGAGTGAGAGGGTCAGTTAGATCAGCCATGATTGAATGGCAGAGCAGGCTTGATGGGCCCAATGGCCTCATTCTACTCCGATGTGTAAGAAGGAACTGCGGATTCAATCGAAGGTAGACAGAAAAAGCTGGAGTAACTCAGCGGGTGAGGCAGCGTCTCTGGAGAGAAGGAATGGGCCAAGAACGTTTCGGGTCGAGACCCTTCTTCAGACTGAACAGTGTCATGTATGATACTCCTATCGTGTGTAACCTTATGACACGAAAGTGGCTCGTATCGCAGATAGCAGAGATCGTTGTCCGAAGTTGCGGCAGGATTGTGATCGGTTGGGCTGGTGGGCTGGGGAATGGACCATTTCTGGGGCTTTTTTTCAGTCAAACCAGGGCAGGACGTACACGGTGACCGGCAGGGCCCTGGGGAGAGTTGCGGTGTGATCTCGGAGTACAGGTGCATCGCCCCTTGCAACTGTGTGTGCGTGCATGTGTGTGTGTGTGTGTGTGTGTGTGTGTGTGCGCGTGCGTGCGTCTGTGTGTGTGTGTCTGTGTGTGTGTGGCTGTGTTTGTGTGTGTGTCTGTGTGTGTCTGTGTGTGTGTGTGTGTGTGTGTTGTGTGTGTGTGTGCGTGCGTGCGTCTGTCTGTCTGTGTGTGTTTGTGTGTGTGTCTGTGTGTGTTGTGTGTGTGCGTGCGTGCGTGTGTCTGTCTGTGTGTGTGTGCGTTTCTGTGTGTGTGTGTCTGTTGTGTAGTGTGTGTGTGTGTGTCTGTGTGTGTGTTGTGTAGTGTGCGTGTGTGTGTGTGTTGTGTGTGTGTGTGTGCGTGTGTGTGTGTGTGTGTGTTTTGTGTAGTGTGTGTGTGTGTGTTGTGTGTGTGTGTAGTGTGTGTGTGTGTTGTGTGTGTGTGTTGTGTGTGTGCGTGCGTGCGTGCGTCTGTATGTCTGTCTGTGTGTGTGTGTTTGTGTGTCTGTGTGTGTGTGTGTGTGCGTGCGTGTGTACGTGTGTGTGTGTGCGTGCGTGTGTGCGTGTGTGTGTGTGTGTGTGTCTGTTGTGTAGTGTGCGTGTGTCTGTGTGTGTGTGTGTTGTGTAGTGTGCGTGTGTGTGTGTGCGTGCGTGCGTGTGTCTGTGTCTGTGTGGAGTTTGCACGTTCTCCCTGTGACCGTGTGGGCGTTCCCCCGGGGTGCTCCGGTCTCCTCCCACATCCACGTGCGGATTGGGGGGGATGGGAGTATTGGGAGAATAAGATGGGAGTCGTGTCAAAGGGGTCAGCACGGACCTGGCGGGCTGAAGGGCCTGTTTCCAATCTACACGGCCCTCTCCACAACTGGTTTCCCTCGCCCGACTGGCATTAATTCTGGTGATCTCCTCACCCTGCCTCGCCCCCTCATCCCCTTTCTCCCCCCGACGCTGATCCCAGCCAGCGCCCCCATTTACTCCCCACCATCAAACCCTGGACCTCCAACATACCACAGGTCACCTCCCTCCCCAGTTTCTTGTGGCCTCCAACCCTTCCCCAGATCTCCAGAACCTCTTCCCACCCCGACCCCACCCTCCTCTGCACCCCTCCCCGCCCCGCCTGGGTGAGCTCGGAGTGGCGGAGGGGACGTCCAAGCCAGGAGGGGGGGGCGCGGTGGGCAAGATGAGCCCCTCTCGCTGGTGGGGCGGGGCGGGGAAAGGCAGTCGCACAAACTGGCCCTTTGTCATCCCAAGAGATTCCTCTTCCAATTGTCAGCGGCACGGTGGCGCAGCGGGAGAGTTGCCGCCTCTCAGCGCCAGAGACCCGGGTTCCATCCGGACTACGAGTCCTGTCAGCACGGAGTTTTGCACGTTCTCCCCGTGACCTGCGTAGGTTTTCTCCGGGCGCTCCGGTTTCCTCCCACACTCCAAAGACGTGCGGGTTTGTAGGTTAATTGGCTTGGTGTAAAATGTAAAATTGTCCCCTGGTGTGTGTGTAGGATAGTGTTAGTGTGTGTGGACTCGGTGGGCCGAAGGACCTGTTTCCACACTGTATCTCAAAACTCACAGAGTTAAAACTCACAGAGCTAAATTCACAGCGCCAGAGACCCGGGTTCGATCCCGACCACGGGCGCTGGCTGCATGGAGTTTGCACGTTCTCCCTGCGACCTTGTAGTTTTCCTCCGGGTGCTCCGGTTTCCACCCACATCCCCCTGTCCCACTGTACGAGTCCATTCCAAGAGCTCTGCCGAGTTTGCGCCCTGATTCGAACTCGGAGATTTACGGTAACGGCCGCTCGTCGGTACTCGGGGCTCTCGTGGACATTTTTCGACGTGTTGAAAAATCTTCACCAGTCTTCCCGTGCTGACCTGCCGTTAGCGAGCCTTCCCGAGTGCCTGCCGTTAGCGTTACGAGACGTCCCCGAGCTCCGACGTACCCGCTACGTTCTTTCTCCGTGCTTACCACGAGTTTTAAACTCGGGAGAGCTTTTGGAATGACCTCGTACCCTGGGACTTTGTAGGCTACTTGGCTTCTGTCAGTGGCCCCTAGTGTGGTAGTGGAATGGTAGAATCTGGGACTGTGGGAGGAAAATCTGCCTCCTAATCCTATTTTCCTGCCTTCTCTCCTTAACCCTTGACACCCGTTCGAACCAGAACCAAGACCACTTCATCATGATGACCCATGACATTCTTCCAGCATCACTGCTGGTGCAAGCTCACCGTTAAGAACCCTGTATCTGACCCCAATTCTTCCATGTAGGAAGGAACTGCAGATGTAGGTTTACACCAAAGAAAAGACACAACATGCTGGAGTAACTCAGCCGGACAGGCAGCGTCTCTGGAGAATTATGCCCCTGTGTGTCCCACTTAGGAAACCTCTGGAGGCTTTGCGCCCCACCCAAGGTTTCCGTGCGGTTCCCGGAGGTTTTCGTCCTCCGGCAACCACCTTCAACTAGCATCGCAACCGGCTTCCACTAAAAAATTACCGGTTTTTAAAACGGAAACCACTTTCGACCATTAGGGAGACTGACGAAAACCTCCGGGAACCGCACGGAAACCTTGGGTGGGGCGCAAAGTCTCCAGAGGTTTCCGTTCAGGTTTCCTAAGTGGGACAGGGGCTTAACTCTTTAATAGTAATCTGAGAGGTAACTTTTTCACACAAAGGGCGGTGGGTGTATGGAACCAGCTGCCAGAGGAGGTAGTTGAGGCTGGGACTATCCCAACGTTTAAGAAACAATGGGACAGTTTTGGAGGGATATACAATAGACAATAGACAATAGGTGCAGGAGGAGGCCATTCGGCCCTTCGAGCCAGCACCGCCATTCAATGTGATCATGGCTGATCATCCCCAATCAGTACCCCGTTCCTGCCTTCTCCCCATACCCCCTGACTCCGCTATCTTTGAGAGCCCTATCTAGCTCTCTCTTGAAAGCATCCAGAGAACCAGCCTCCACTGCCATCTGAGGCAGAGAATTCCACACACTCACCACTCTGTGAGAAAAAGTGTTTCCTCATCTCCGTTCCATGTGGGCCAAACGCAGGCAGGTGGGACTAGTGTAGATGAGGCATGTTGGCCGGTGTGGGCAAGTTGGGCCGAAGGGCCTGTTTCCACATTGTATCACTCTGTGACTAGTGTAGCTGGGACATGTTGGGCCGGTGTGGGCAAGTTGGGCCGAAGGGCCTGTTTCCACACTGTATCACTCTGTGACTAGTGTAGATGGGACATGATGGGCCGGTGTGGGCAAGTTGGGCCGAAGGGCCTGTTTCCACACTGTATCACTCTAGGACTAGTGTAGATGGGACATGTTGGGCCGGTGTGGGCACGTTTCCACACTGTATCACTCTGAGTGAATCTGAGAAATTGCGTACAGTTCTGGTCTCCAAATCTGAGGAAGGACATTATTGCACAGAGGGAGTGCAGAGAAGGTTCACCAGGCTGATTCCTGGGATGTCAGGACTGTCTTATGAACAAAGACTGCATAGACTCGGTTTATACTCTGTAGAATTTAGGAGATTGAGAGGGGATCTTATAGAAACTTACAAAATTCTTAAGGGGTTGGACAGGCTAGATGCAGGAAGATTGTTCCCGATGTTGGGGAGGTCCACGACAAGGGGTCACAGCTTAAGGATAAGGGGGAAATCCTTTAGGACCGAGATGAGAAGGACTTTTTTCACACAGAGAGTGGTGGGTCTCTGGAACTCTCTGCCACAGAGGGTAGTTGAGGCCAGTTCATTGGCTATATTTAAGAGGGAGTTGGATGTGGCCCTTGTGGCTAAGGGGATCAGAGGGTATGGAGAGAAGGCAGGTACGGGATACTGAGTTGGATGATCAGCCATGATCATATTGAATGGCGGTGCAGGCTCGAAGGGCAGAATGGCCTACTCCTGCACCTAATTGCTATGTTTCTATGAGCAGGGACTCAGTGGGCCGAAGGGCCTGTTTCCGTGCTGTGTGACTAACCTCAGGGGGAAGACTGGATTTCAGAACGCTCCAAGGATGACATACAATAACAACTAGATTATTTAAATCCACCTGCCACCCCCGGCTCTGCTGTTTCGCGGTTGAATCTTTGAGGGATTTAGGATGTGGTTTTATTATTTAGATTTCAGCAAAACCACCAGCATAAGCAAGGGCGGTCTCAAGGTAGCACAGACCATCACAATAACCATCCTCCTAGTGGGAGAGTCTACGACTGGAGGTCACAGCCTCAGAATTAAAGGACATTCTCTTAGGAAGTTGAGGAGGAATTTCTTTAGTCAGAGGGTGGTGAATCTGTGGGATTCTTGGCCACAGAAGGCTGTGGAGGCCACAAGTCGGTGGATATTTTTAAGGCAGAGATAGATAGATTCTTGATTAGTGCGGGTGTCAGGGGTTATGGGGAGAAGGCAGGAGAATGGGGAGATAGACCTTCCATGTTAGAATGGCAGAGTAGACTTGATGGGCCGAATGGCCTAATTCTACTATCCTGTATGACCTTCCATTGACTCCATCCGCACCTCACGCTGTCCCGGCAAGGCCAGCAGCATCATCAAGGACCAGTCTCACCCCGGCCACTCCCTCTTCCCCCCTCTCCCATCGGGCAAGAGGTACAGAAGTGTGAAAACGAACGCACACACCTCCAGATTCAGCGGCAGTTTCTTCCCAGCTGTTATCAGGCAACTGAACCATCCTACCACAACCAGAGAGCAGTCCTGAACTCCCAGCTACCTGATTGCAGACCCATGGACTATCTTAGACAATAGACAATAGACAACAGGTGCAGGAGGAGGCCACTCGGCCCTTCGAGCCAGCACGGCCGTTCAATGTGATCGTGGCTGATCATCCCCAATCAGTACCCCGTTCCTGCCTTCTCCCCATATCCCTTGATTCTGCTATCTTTAAGAGCCCTATCTAGCTCTCTCTTGAAAGCATCCAGAGAACCGGCCTCCACTGCCCTCTGAGGCAGAGAATTCCACAGACTCACGACTCTCTGTGAGAAAAAAGTGTTTCCTCGTCTCCGTTCTAAATGTGGCCCCTGGTTCTGGACTCCCCCGACATCAGGAACATGTTTCCTGCCTTTAACGTGTCCAAAACCTTAACAATCTTATATGTTTCAATGAGATCCCCTCTCATCCTTCTAAACTCCAGAGTGTACAAGCCCAGCCGCTCCATTCTCTCAGCATTTGACAGTCCCGCCATCCCGGGAATGAACCTTGTAAACCTACGCTGCACTCCCTCAATAGCAAGAATGTCCTTCCTCAAATGCGACACCTGCCTTCGTTGCTTGGGCATTGAGTATCAGGGTGAGCAAGTCATGTGGCAGCTCTATAAGACTTTGGTTAGACCACATTTGGAGCATTGCGTACAGTTCTGCTCGCCTCATTACAGGAAGGATGTGGAGGCTTTGGAGTGGGTGCAGGGGAGGTTTACCACAAACTTGCCTGATTGGAGGATTTCAGCTACAGGGAGACAGACGTTGGATAAGTCTGAGGAACAGTCTCGACCAAAAAACCATTCCTTCTCTCCAGAGATGCTGCCTGTCCTGCTGAGTGACCATCCTCAGGATTAATCTGGCTTGGAAACATTGACAATAGGTGCAGGAGGAGGCCATTCAGCCCTTCG
The DNA here is from genome assembly GCA_963514005.1 of Raja brachyura. The sequence continues at coordinate 26,254,616 of OY740805.1, read as the reverse complement.
AGCCAGCACTCCCATTCATTGTGATCATGGCTGATCATCCACAATCAGTAATCCATGCCAGTCTTCTCCCCATATCCCTTGACTCCACTAGCCCCTAGAGCTCTATCTACATGGAAACATAGAAATTAGGGCAGGAGTAGGCCATTCGGCCCTTCGAGCCTGCACCGCCATTCAATATGATCATGGCTGATCATCCAACTCAGTATCCCATACCTGCCTTCTCTCCATACCCTCTGATCCCCTTAGCCACAAGGGCCACATCTAACTCTCTCTTAAATATAGCCAATGAACTGGCCTCAACTACCCTCTGTGGCAGAGAGTTCCAGAGACCCACCACTCTCTGTGTGAAAAAATTCCTTCTCATCTCGGTCCTAAAGGATTTCCCCCTTATCCTTACGCTGTGACACCTTGTCCTGGACCTCCCCAACATCGGGAACAATCTTCCTGCATCTAGCCTGTCCAACCCCTTAAGAATTTTGTAAGTTTCTATAAGATCCCCTCTCAATCTCCTAAATTCTAGAGAGTATAAACCAAGTCTATCCAGTCTTTCTTCATAAGACAGTCCTGACATCCCAGGAATCAGTCTGGTGAACCTTCTCTGCACTCCCTCCATGGCAATAATGTCCTTCCTCAGATTTGGAGACCAGAACTGTACGCAATACTCCAGGTGTGATCTCACCAAGACCCTATACAACTGAAGTAGAACCTCCCTGCTCCTATACTCAAATCCTTTTGCTATGAATGCTAACATACCATTCGCTTTCTTCACTGCCTGCTGCACCTGCATGCCTACTTTCCATGACTCTCTTTTAAATCCATCCAGTGATTTGGCCTCCACTGCCCTCTGTGGCTGAGAATTCCACAAATTCACAACTCTCAGGGTAAAAAAGTGTTTTCTCACCTCAGTTTTAAATGGCCTCCCCTTTATTCCAAGACTGTGCCCCCTTGTCCTGGACTCGGGAACATTTTTCCTGCAACTAGCTTCTCTAGTCCTATTATAATTTTATATGTTTCTATAAGACCCCCCCCCTCATCCTAAATTCCAGTTTGTATTTGCTGGAACACCAGAAGTCGAGGGGAGACTTGATTGAAGTATATAAAATTATGAGAGGCGTGGACATGGTAGACAGTCAGAACCTTAACTCCGGGGTTGGGATGTCCAACACTAGAGGGCGTAGCTACAAGGCGAGTGGGGGGAAGGTTTAATGGAGACAAGTTTTTTTTCAAAGTGGAATGCATTGCCAAGGATAGTGGTATTCTCGATGAGCACATGGATATGCAGGGAATAGAGCAGGCACGTGCCGTGAGTAATTACTCAGGGTAGGCACTCGGTCCGCTTTAAAAAAAAATTAACGGCGCATGCGCAGATTGTTCTCTCCGTTAAATAAATAAATAAATAAATAAAGGCAGTGACATTTCAATTTGCCCAAGGCTTCCTAGTCCTAGACCAATTGGGGGAACAGTTCCTTTCACAGCGTGTGGAGAGTCTGTGGCAGGGGTAAAGTTGTGGGGAGGGCACGAGTGTTGAGAAGGAGGGTGTCGGGGATACTGCCAGTAACTCACGCACTCACCGCCACCGCAGCTCTCCGGGTGCAAAGCCACGCACTGTAGCTGGGGATAGAAGCAGCTCGGGGAGCCGCGAGCGGCCACCGGGACCCGACAGCAGAACTGGCCGCCACTTCAGCGCCTTCTGCCGGCCCGCTCACCTTTGGCAGTGCTCTCCGTCGGAACACCTGTCACCTGCCGTTCGCCGACTTCGCTCATGTCAGCGGCTTCCTGCAAATCCTTAAATTCCCACAGTCGAGTAACCTCAATCGCGCTGTCGGAATTTAAGGACACGAGTGAGGCCAGCGAGCGGCAGGAGAGAGTTTTTTAGACGGAGAGCTGCCAGAGGTGAGCGGGGACCGGCAGAAGGAGCTAAGGTGGCGGCTGGTTCCGCTGTCCGGCCCGGCGGCCGCTCAGCCACCCGAGCTACTTCTCTCTCCCCCCCCCCCCCCGGCCTCAATGTGGTGGTATTCCACGCCCCCGTGCAAGGAGCGTCGCAAGTGGCATTATCCCAATCCCCTCATTCATAACATTTGTGCCCTCCCCGCGACTTTACCCCGGGCCAGACTCCCCAAACGCTGTGAAAGGAGCTCTCCCCCCACCCCCACACCCCGGGAAATACAGTATTTAAAAACATAAACACAAAATGTACTTACCACATCATTGGTACACGAGCTCCATTCTTCTCTCTTTGTTACCTAACATACACTTAAAATATTGACAATCCATATTTGAAAACCCCGCCAAGAAACTTGCGTGCGCATGCGCAGTAGACTGATGCGCATGCGCAGTGCTGCAAAGGCAGAATTTCTGCTGCCTTCAGCCCCGCTTGAAACTGACGGCTTCAGGCAGCGCTGACGGCACGTGGGCTGCACAGACCTTCCCGTGTTACAAGCGCTGCGGGTGAAAGGCACGGAGAATTATGCCTACCTAAGAGATCGGTCTCTTACATAGGCATAATTCTCCCATGCCGTTATTATTTATATTTAGACATTACTATGTTATAATTTTAGTCAGGGGAGGCAGTGCCTACCTTGCCTACCCTGACGGCACGTGCCTGGAATAGAGGAATATGGATCACCCACAGGCATATTTTAGTCTAGTTTGGAGATACAGCGCGGAAACAGGCCCTTCGGCCCACCGGGTCCGTGCCGACCAGCGATCCCCGCACACTAACACTATCCTACCCACACACTGGGGACAATTTTTACATTTACACCGAGCCAATTAACCGGCAAACCCGCACGTCTTTGGAGTGTGGGAGGAAACCGGAGATCTTGGGAAAAAACCCACGGGAAGGGAGAACGTGCAAACTCCGCGCAGGCAGCACCCGTAGTCGGAGTCGAACCCAGGTAAGGCAGCAACTCTCTACCGCTGCGCCCCCCTGACTGCCCTGTTGCAATCAGTTTAACTAGGCATCATGTTCGGCACAAACAATGTGGGCCGAAGGGCCTGTTCTACTGTACCGGTAGCCCACAACCCAATTGTTCGAAACCCGGATTTTACAATTTGTGGGATCCCTTCTCTCCTGGTCCCGTCTCTCCCTTCGCCCAACCAGCCTCCAACTCGCTGCACTCGCTGGAGTTTAGAAGGATGAGGGGGGACCTCATTGAAACTTACCGAATAGTGAAAGGCCTGGATAGAGTGGATGTGGAGAGGATGTTTCCACCAGTGGGAGAGTCTAGGACCAGAGGGCTCAGCCGCAGAATTAAAGGGTGTTCCTTTAGGAAGGAGATGAGGAGGAATTTCTTTAGTCAGAGGGTGGTGAATCTGTGGGATTCTTTGCCAAGTCAGTGGATATTTTTAAGGCAGAGATAGATAGATAGAAACATAGAAATTAGGTGCAGGAGGAGGCCATTCGGCCCTTCGAGCCTGCACCACCATTCAATATGATCATGGCTGATCATCCAACTCAGTATCCTGTACCTGCCTTCTCCCCATACCCCCGATCCCTTTAGCCACAAGGGCCACATCTAACTCCCTCTTAAATATAGCCAATGATTCTTGATTGGTGCGGGTGTCAGGGGCTACGGGGAGGAGGCAGGAGAATGGGGTTGGGAGGGAGAGATAGATCAGCCATGATTGAATGGCGGGGTAGAGTTGATGGGCCGAATGGCCTAATTCTGCTCCTATCACTTATGAACTAATGTCCCGGTAGCTCCTGTAACCCGGACAAAATTCCGAGAGTGCGCTTGGAATCCCACACAGGATGTGTGTGTGTGTGTGTGTGTGTGTGTGTGTGTGTGTGTGTGTGTGTGTGTGTGTCTCTGTGTGTGTGTGTGTGTGTGTGTGTGTGTCTGCGTGTGTGTGTGTCTGTGTGTGTGGGTGTGTGTGTGTCTGTCTGTCTGTCTGTCTGTGTGTGTGGGTGTGTGTGTGTGTCTGTGTGTGTGTGTCTGCGTGTGTGTGTGTGTCCCGAAAATGCGGCGCCTAATCTCGACCTCATCGGGAGGATTGGCGGGTCGGAATTCCCCCCCCCACCACGCTGGGGGCTGTGGTAATCCAGCCCGGCCCGGAGCAAGCGGGAGATCCATTCCCATGGCCGACTTCCGAGGCCGGGCTTTTTTTGTGAACCTCCTCTGGACCCCCTCTCCGGAGTCCAGCACATCCTGCCTCAGATATGAGGTTCCCAAAACCGCTCTCAATCTTGGGATAGACAGAGGGAAACAAGTTAGACCGGGGCTGTGGTTAGGCGATGATGGGAGGCAGGCAGAGGGTGAGGTAATGTGGCTATTAAGGTGCGGTTGGACTCATTTGTCTCCCATAAGTTACAGCTAATGACTGATCTACCGGAGCAGGATATACCTCGGTCTGGAAATGAAAGTGAAAGGATCAGCCGGCAGGAAGAGCCACTCCTTGGAGAGGCAGCAGGGACGAGAGCGTTACCTGAGGCCCACTAGCTGGCCAGGCACGGTGGCTCAGCAGTAGAGTTGCTGCCTCACAGCGCCAGAGACCCGGGTTCTATCCCGACTACGGGCGATGTCTGTACGGAGTTTGCACGTTCTCCCCGTGGGTTTGCTCCGGGATCTTCGGTTTCCTCCCACACTCCAAAGACGTGCCGGTTTGTAGGTTCATTGGCTTAGGATGGTATACCTGGTACAAGTGTAAATTATCCCCAGTGTGTGTAGGATAGTGTTAGTGTGCGGGGATCGCTGGTCGGCACGGACCCGGTGTTTCCGCGCTGTATCTCTAAACTGAACTAAACAGCTCATCCTTGTGTCAGGAACGCTCTAACGGGCTCGGAGAGAAGAGGACTTTCTATTCTATAAAAGTAGCAATGTTACAAAATTTTGAGATTTTAAAAATCAAGTCTGCAATTTATCCCATCAGATAAAGCATAAAAAGAAGTTTAATTTGACACCTAATTTACTTTCATATCTTCAGTATTAAGAAAGTTATGGCCATTTTCATACTCGGAAATTAGCATCTTGTTCCCCATTGCCTTTCAATTGACTTAACTCAAAAGCTGTGATCTAGAACAGTTAAAAGCCCATAACTTTCTTAAAAATTAAGAGAACTCAATGAAATTTTCAGTTATTATAGATTGAAGCATTCTGAAACAAATATGAAACAATCTTACTTGGATGACCTGAAATTAAAGCATATAATTAGTTAGTTATCTAATTGTAGCTAATACAAAATTCAATGTGTAGATCTAAACATCTATCCATTTCTTAAGAAAAGATAAACTTTTTTTAAATTGCCTAAGTGTCCAAATAACATTCACACAATAATCCACAATATAACATAATTTTTAAATCTCATTTTCATGAATTTCTGGGCCAAATGGAAGGAATTTAGTGTTTAATGCCTGTAAATTAATGGCCATTTAAATCAACTAGCGAGTGGGTTTTAGTGGAATGCGGTGGATTGGAACGTTGCGGTTAGCGGTGAAGTCGGGAAGAAAAATACTGTTTGTTCATACATTTTTTGGGAACCCATTTCGCAACATAAAAACATTATTAAAGCCTCCTGAAAAACCAACTTTTAATATAAAAATAAACTATGTACCTTTTGTTCTCCCCTACGGAAAATCCTTCCGGTTGTCGGCGCTCACGGCTTTTGAAGGTGATTTTTAAATTACTCTAGTTAATAAATTATTTAGAGTAATTTAAAAATACCTTCATGAATGAAATGTCGGAGCGATTTTTCTTCCGCAACGAAATCGCCCGACATTCATCGATTATCCAGGTCTGTTGAAAAACAGCACTTTAAGCCCGCCCCCTTCTGAAAGGCGCCAAAGTCGCGCACACGGGGAGCGGCAGAAGTGCAGCGCCGCTAAAGTTAAGTTTTGCAACATACCTAATAAAAGACAGACAATGCTGGTGTAACTCAGCGGGACAGGCAGCATCCGGACGGGTGACGTTTCAGTCTGAAGAAGGGTCTGGACCTGAAACGTCACCTATCCATGTTCTCCACAGATGCTGCCTGACCCGCTGAGTTACTCCAGCACTCTGTGAAACGTCACCTATCCATGTTCTCCACAGGTGCTGCCTGACCCGCTGAGTTACTCCAGCACTCTGTGAAACGTCAGCTATCCATGTTCCCCACAGATGCTGCCTGACCCGCTGAGTTACTCCAGCACTCTGTGAAACGTCACCTATCCATGTTCTCCACAGATGCTGCCTGACCCGCTGAGTTACTCCAGCACTCTGTGAAACGTCAGCTATCCATGTTCCCCACAGATGCTGCCTGACCCGCTGAGTTACTCCAGCACATGCATTGAGTATAACCGTTTGGGGTGGGGGGGGGGTGGGGGGGGAGGGGGGTGGCGTTGGTGAGCATCGGTGAGTTGTTGGTGACCATTGTGTCCAGTTCTGGGCACCATGTTATAGGAAAGATGCTGTCAAGCTGGAAAAAGGGTTCAGAGAAGATTTACGAGGATGTTGCCAGGACTAGAGCGTGTGAGCTACAGGGAGAGGTTGAGCAGGCTGGGTCTCTATTCCTTGGAGCGCAGGAGGATGAGGGGCGATCTTATCGAGGTGTATAAAAACACGAGAGGAATAGATCGGATAGACGCACATCCTGCCCAGAGTAGGGGAATCGAGGACCAGAGGACACAGGTTGAAGGTGAAGGGGAAAAGATTTAATAGGAATCTGAGGGGTAACTTTTCCACACAGAGGGTGGTGGGTGTATGGAACGAGCTGCCAGAGGAGGTAGTTGAGGCTGGGACTATCCCATGTTGAAGAAACATTTAGACAACACGATGGCATACAGGTAGAGGTACTCCCTCACAGCGCCACAGACCCGGGTTTGATTCCAACCACGAGTGCTGTCTGTACGGAGTCTGTACGTTCTTCCCGTGGGTTTTTCACCGAAACAGGCCCTTCGGCCCACCGAGTCCGTGCCGACCAGCGATCCCCGCACACTGACACTACCCTACACACACACTAGGGACAATTTTACATTGACACCAAGCCAATTAACCTACAAACCCGCACGTCTTTGGAGTGTGGGAGGAAAATTGAAGATCTCGGAGGCAACCCACGCAAGGGAGAACGTGCAAACTCCGCGCAGACAGCACCTGTAGTCGGGATGGACCCCGGGTCCCCGGCGCTGTGAGGCAGCAACTCTACCGCTGCACCACCGCGCCGTGCCGCCTTGGGAATGACACAGGATGTTAAATGCAGGGCCCTCCTTCTATAGTCAAAGTGATGTTATGAACATTAGGAATGAATTCTTCTTCAGACCTTGACTTTTATCATCTTCAGGGCCTGTCACGAGACCCTGTGCAGTGCCAGCACAGTTGTGCATTTAATTTTTTTAATTGATTTATCTGTTGAAGCTACTGTTTTCTCTGCAACACACGGCAGGTTCAGGCAGCGTCTGTGAAGAGGGAATCAGAGCTGGTGTTCCAGGAAGATGCAGGCCCACCACCCATCTTCCGGCACCTGGTTGTCCGGCAATTCCTTTAACATTACGAGAGCGCGCGCGCGTCAAATTACCCCCCCCCCCCCCCCGCACTCTGGAAGTCCCCCCGAAAATGTGGCGCCCAGCCCGGGTGAGGCAGTCGATCTCGGCCTCATCGGGACTTCTGTGGCCGATCGGTGGGTGGGATTTGCCCCGCTGCGTCCGGCGCTCTGGAACTCCAAAACCAGCAGATACGTTCCCATATCCGACCTCTGCGGCCGGACGTTGCGGGCGGGTATCTTGGGGCCCCTCGGCCGAACGTTCTGCTACCGTTGGACTCATAGAAAATCGGCGCAGGAGGAGACCATTGGGCCCTTCGAGCCAGCACCGCCATTCACTGTGATCACGGCTGGTCGTCCGCTATCAATAACCCGTCCCTGCCTTCTCCCCATATCCCTTGACTCCACTAGCCCCTAGAGCTCTATCCAACTCTCTCTTAGATCCATCCAGTGACTTGGCCTCCACTGCCCTCTGTGGCAGGGAATTCCACAAATTCACAACTCGGTGAAATTTTTTTTTTCTCAACCTCAGTCTTAAATGATCTCCCCTTGATTCTAAGACTGTGTGGCCCCTGGTTCTGGACTCACCCAACATTGGGAACATTTTTCCTGCATCTAGCTTGTCCAGTCCTTTTATAATGTTATATGTTTCTATAAGATCCCCCCTCATCCTTCTAAACTCCAGTGAATACAGGCCTAGTCTTTTCAATCTTTCCTCATATGACAGTCCCGCCATCCCAGGGATCAATCTGGTGAACCTACGCTGCACTGCCTCAATCACATGGGTTACACAAAAAGCTGGAGAAACTCAGCGGGTGCAGCAGCATCTAAGGAGCGAAGGAGATAGGCGACGTTTCGGGTCGAGACCCTTCTTCAGCTCAATCACAAGGATGTCCTTCCTCACATTAGGAGGCCGCGACCTCCTCAGACCTATTGACCCAAGAAGGGGTGCCGACCTGAAACGTCACCTATCCATGATTTCCAGAGAGAGAGGGAGCACGGATAGTCCCGGCAAGGCCCTGAGGGTGATGGAAGATCGGTGGTGGACCTGCCCGCAGTATATCTGAAGCCACAGCGACTCACGTTTCGCTTGGGCAGCTTACAGCCCAGTGGATCGACACTAAATGCTGGAGCAACTCAGCGGGACAGGCAGCAACTCTGGAGAGGAGGAATGGGTGACGTTTCCGGGTCGAGACCCTTCTCCAGACTGGCTCAACCCAGCAGCATGAACGTTGACTTCTACTATCAAGTAGCTCCTGCATTCCTTCCCCTCCCGTCTCATCCCCTAGTCTTCCCTTCCCACCAGTTCCACTGTTCACAGCATTTTAGCCCTGCCGTTAACTCAAGCTTCCCATGGTGGGAGGCCTACATCTGTCTGTCTGCCTGCCTGTCTGTCACGCTCTCCCAGAGAACCCGGGGTCTGTCTGTCTATCTGTCACCCTCCCCTTCCCCCACTCCCCTCTCTCTCTCTCTCTCTCTCCCTCTCCCTCTCTCTCCCCATTCCCTCTCTCTCCCCCCTCCCTCTCTCTCCCTCTCCCTCTCTCTCTCTCTCTCTCTCTCTCTCTTTCCCCTCTCCCTTTCCCCTCTCCCCTCCCTCTCTCTCTCTCTCTCTCTCTCTCTCTCTCTCTTTCCCCTCTCCCTTTCCCCACTCCCTCTCCCCTCCCTCTCCCTCTCTCTCTCTCTTTCTCCTCTCCCTTTCTCTCACCCCCTCCCCCTCTCCCTCTCCCCCCTCTCCCCCTCTCACTCTCCCCCCTCTCTCTCTCTCCCCCTCTGCCTCTCCCTCCCCCCTCTCTCTCTCTCTCTCTCTATTCCCCCCTCTCTCTCCCTCCCCCCTCCCTCTCTCTCTCTCCCCCTCTCTCTCTCTCTCTCTCTCTCACTCACTCCCCTCTCCTGCGGTTATCCGTTGGCAGCCCTGATTTGATCTGACCTTACCTCGCCTCTAGTTGTTTCCCACCCCTCTGCCCGCCTGTATTTTCAGCCTGTTGAACAGTTGCCCACCCATTCTCTCCAGAGATGCTGCCGGTCCCGCTGAGTTGCTCCAGCTTCTTGCGTTATGTCTATCTCCGGTTTAAACCGGCACCTGCACGGTAAACCTGGAGCCCATTGTTCTTGCTGTGACTTCGGTTGCAGATCTAGTTTAAATTATTACTGTCCCGTGTACCGAGGTACAGTGAAAAGCTTCTGTTGCGAGCTAACCAGCCAGCGGAAAGACAACACATGATTACAATCGAGCCGTCCACAGTGTACAGATACACGATAAGGGAATAACGTTTAATGCAAGGTAAAGCCAGCAAAGTCCGATCAAGGATAGTCCGAGGGTCACCAATGAGGTAGATAGTAGTTCAGGACCGCTCTCTGGTTGTGGTAGGATGGTTCAGTTCCCTGATAACAGCTGGGAAGAAACTGTCCCTGAATCTGGAGGCGTGCGTTCGTTTTCACACTTCTGTACCTCTTGCCCGATGGGAGAGGGGGGAAGAGGGAGTGGCCGGGGTGAGACTGGTCCTTGATGATGCTGCTGGCCTTGCCGGGGCAGCGTGAGGTGCGGATGGAGTCGATGGGAGGGAGGTTGGTTTGTGTGTGGGCAAGTTGGGCGGAAGGGCCTGTTTCCGCGCTGTCTCATTCTGAGTCTGGTCCGCCTTATCTCTTCGAACTCTGAGAAATACAAAAAAGAAATCAGAATCCCAAATGGCTTTGAGGGGAGGTGAAAAATAACTTGCGCCAGTGTGTGTAGTGGCCCTTGCTCCTTGGGACAATGGAGTGAGTGCGTGACTGCTCATCGAACGGCCATCCTTTCATGCGACAGCCTTTCATCGCGGAGGTGGCTTAGTGCGAGGCAGAGGCCGGCCCCTGACTAGACACCGAGTTTTATTGCCTTGTTGAAAGAGCTGCGATATAACCATATGACAATTACAGCACAGAAACAGGCCATCTCGGCCCTTCCAGTCCATGCCGAACAAATTTTTTCCCTTAGTCCCACCTGCCTGCACTCATACCATAACATAGAAACATAGAAACATAGAAATTAGGTGCAGGAGTAGGCCATTCGGCCCTTCGAGCCTGCACCGCCATTCAATATGATCATGGCTGATCATCCAACTCAGTATCCTGTACCTGCCTTCTCTGCATACCCTCTGATCCCCTTAGCCACAAGGGCCACATCTAACTCCCTCTTAAATATAGCCAATGAACTGGCCTCAACTACCCTCTGTGGCAGAGAGTTCCAGAGACCCACCACCCTCTGTGTGAAAAAAGTCCTTCTCATCTCGGTCCTAAAGGATTTCCCCCTTATCCTTAAGCTGTGACCCCTTGTCCTGGACCTCCCCAACATCGGGAACAATCTTCCTGCATCTAGCCTGTCCAACCCCTTAAGAATTTTGTAAGTTTCTATAAGATATCCTCTCAATCTCCTAAATTCTAGAGAGTATAAACCGAGTCTATGCAGTCTTTGTTCATAAGACAGTCCTGACATCCCAGGATTCAGTCTGGTGAACCTTTGCTGCACTCCCTCTATGGCAATGATGTCCTTCCTCAGATTTGGAGACCAGAACTGTACGCAATACTCCAGGTGTGGTCTCACCAAGACCCTGTACAACTGAAGTAGAACCTCCCTGCTCCTACACTCAATAACCCTCCATACCCTTCTCATCCAAATGCCTATCCAATTTATTTTTAAATGATACCAACGAACCTGCCGCCACCACTTCCACTGGAAGCTCATTCCACACCGCTACCACTCTCTGAGTAAAGAAGTGTCCCCTCATGTTACCCCTAAACTTCTGTCCCTTAATTCTAAAGTCATGTCCTCTTGTTTGAATCTTCCCTATTCTCAAAGGGAAAAGCTTGTCCACATCAACTCTGTCTATCCCTCTCATCATTTTAAAGACCTCTATCAAGTCCCCCCTTAACCTTCTGCGCTCCAGAGAATAAAGACCTAACTTATTCAACCTATCTCTGTAACTTAGCTGTTGAAACCCAGGCAACATTCTAGTAAACCTCCTCTGCACCCTCTCTATTTTGTTGACATCCTTCCTATAATTGGGCGACCAAAATTGTACACCATACTCCAGATTTGGTCTCACCAATGCCTTGTACAATTTTAACATTACATCCCAGCTTCTATACTCAATATAGAAGCATTGTGTAATAGTCCCCTGGCACAAAAAGGGCAGTGGAGGCCAATTCACTGGATGTTTTCAAGAGAGAGCTAGATTTAGCTCTTGGGGCTAACGGAGTCAGGGGTAATGGAGGGGGAAGGCAGGAACGGGGAACTGATTGGGGATGATCAGCCGTGATCACATTGAATGGCGGTGGAGCAGGCTGGAAGGGCCGAATGGCCTCCTCCTGCACGTATTTTTCTAGGATCTGAGTGCCAAGCGTTCGGATCACCACGGTGGCACAGCGGTAGAGGTGACGTGTCCGATCCCAACTGCGGGCACTGTCTGTACGGAGTTTGCACGTTCTCCCCGTGACCCGCGTGGGTTTTTTTCACCCCCGAGATCTTCGGTTTCCTCCCACACTCCAAAGACGTGCAGGTTTGCAGGTCAATTGGACTTGGTGTCAATGTAACAGTGTCTCCAGTGCGTGTAGGATAGTGTTAGCGTGCGGGGATCGCTGGTCGGCGCGGACTCTCGTCCTCTGCGCCTCCGTGCTGCCCGGAGTTGAGTTGGGGCTGGGGCTACCCCAAACGTTTGGGGGTAGACAGGCACATGGATTGGACGGGTTTGG
>OY740805.1:26227439-26237439 GCA_963514005.1 Raja brachyura | reverse complement strand
TCTGTATCTCTCCACGTCACCGTCTATATCTCTCGTTTCCCTCTTCCACCGACTCTCGGTCGGAAGAAGGGTCTCGACCCGAAACGTCACCCATTCCTTCTCTCCAGAGATGCTGCCTGTCCCGCTGAGTTGCTCCAGCATTTTGTGTCTATCAGTATACATATATATATATGTATGTATGTAAATGTGTGTATACACACTGAATTTGTTTTTTCTCTCTGGTTTATTATATTGTGTGCAGAGTGCTATGTTTACATGACCTGTTGTGCTGCTGCAAGTAAGGATTTCAATGTTCTATCTGGGACTCATGAGGATATGATTTTCATAGCAAGAGGATTTGAGTGTAGGAGCAAGGAGGTCCTACTGCAGTTGTACAGGGCCCTGGTGAGACCACACCTGGAGTATCGTGTGCAGTTTTGCTCTCCTAGTTTGAGGAAGGACATTCTTGCCATTGAGGGAGCGCAGCGTAGGTTCGCCAGGTTAATTCCCGGGATGGCGGGCCTGTCATACGATGACAGAATGGGTCGACTGGGCTTGTATTCACTGGAATTTAGGATGAGAGGGGATCTTAAAGAAACATATACAATTCTTAAGGGAATGGACAGGCTAGATGCAGGGAAAAATGTTCCTAATGCTGGGAGAGTCCAGAACCAGGGGTCACACAGTTTAAGAATAAGGGGTCGGCCATTTAGGACCGAGATGAGTAAAAACATTTTCACCCAGAGTGTTGTGAATCTGTGGAATTCTCTGCCACAGAAGGCAGTGGAGGCCAATTCACTGGATGTTTTCAAGAGAGAGTTAGATCTAGCTCTTAGGGCTAACGGAATCAAGGGATATGGGGAGAAAGCAGGAACGGGGCACTGATTGGGGATGAACAGCAGTGATCACATTGAATGGCGGTGCTGGCTCGAAGGGCCGAATGGCCGACTCCTGCACCTATTGTCTATGTTTCTATAAAACACTCTTAACTCTGGACAGTATGGGTCCACCATCGATTTTCCTGCAACTGAGCGTTGGTCGGCACTGGGCCTGTACTCGCTGGAGTTTAGAAGAATGAGGGGGGGACCTCATTGAAACTTACCGAATAGTGAAAGGCCTGGATAGAGTGGATGTGGAGAGGATGTTTCCACTAGTGGGAGAGTCTAGGACCAGAGGGCACAGCCTCAGAATTAAAGGACGTTCCTTTAGGAAGGAGAATTTCTTTGGTCAGAGGGTGGTGAATCTGTGGGATTCATTGCCACAGAAGGCCACAAGTCAGTGGATATATTTAAAGCAGAGATAGACAGATTCTTGATTAGTGCGGGTGTCAGGGGTTATGGGGAGAAGGCAGGAGAATGGGGTTGGGAGGGAGAGATAGATCAGGCGTTATTGAATGGCGGAGTAGACCTGATGGGCCGAATGGCCTCATTCTGCTCCTATCACTCATGAATTTATGTTCCGGCAACTCCTTTAATCCGGACAAAATTACGATCTTGAAATCATTCCCCCCCCCCGCGGAAATCCCCCCGGAAATGTGCCACCTAGCCCGGATGAGGCGGGCGATTCCGACCTCATCGGGACTTCCGCAGCCGATCGGCGGGTCGGACATCCGATCCCACGGCCGACTTCCGAGGCCGGACTTTGCGGGCCGATATCTCGCTCGGAACCTTCTGGTACCCCTTGCACTCCTCTCGGAGGCCATGGCCTCTGTCGATCCGGCAACACGGATAATCTCGCAAGGCCCTGGAACCAAGGGCGCCGGAAAACCGGCGGTGGACCTGTGCCTAGATGCTGTGAATATTACAATTCAGTCAAATCCTACCTCACGCTGACACATTTAAGAAGGGACTCAACAGGAATTAAAAAGGGAAATATTAAATAGGAACCTGAGGGGCAACTTTCCAATCATAGAAACATAGACAATAGGTGCAGGAGTAGGCCATTCGGCCCTTCAAGCCTGCACCGCCATTCAATATGATCATGGCTGATCATCCAACTCAGTGTTAAAGAAGGAACTGCAGATGCTGGAGAATCGAGGGTTACACAAAAAGCTGGAGAAACTCAGCGGGCGCAGCAGCATCTAAGGAGCGAAGGAGATAGGCGACGTTTCGGGTCGAGACCCTTCTTCAGACCCGACTCAGTATCCTGTACCTGCCTTCTCTCCATACCCCCTGATCCCTTTAGCCACAAGGGCCACATCTAACTCCCTCTTAAATATAGCCAATGAACTGGCCTCAACTACCCTCTGTGGCAGAGAATTCCACAGACCCACCACTCTCTGTGTGAAAAATGATTTTCTCATCTCGGTCCTAAAAGACTTCCCCCTTATCCTTAAGCTGTGACCCCTTGTCCTGGACCTCCCCAACATCGGGAACAATCTTCCTGCATCTAGCCTGTCCAACCCCTTAAGAATGTTGTAAGTCTCTATAAGATCCCCCCTCAATCTTCTAAATTCCAGCGAGTACAAGCCGAGTCTATCCAGTCTGTTCATAAGACAGTCCTGCCATCCCAGGAATCAGTCTGGTGAACCTTCTCTGCACTCCCTCTATGGCAATAATGTCTTTCCTCAGATTTGGAGACCAAAACTGTACGCAATACCCCAGGTGTGGTCTCACCAAGACCCTGTACAACTGCAGTAGAACCTCCCTGCTCTTGCTCTCAAATGCTGGCTCGAAGGGCCGAATGGCCTACTCCTGCACCTATTGTCTAGTGTCTATTGTCAATTAACCAACAAACCTGCAGCATTTTGTGTGCATCTTCGATTAAACTAGCATCTGACGTTCATTCCTCCACATGGTTTAGTTTAGTGTAGAGATACAGCGCGGAAACAGGCCCTTCGGCCCACCGGGTCCGCGCCGACCAGCGATCCCCGCACACTAACACTATCCCACACACACTGGGGACAATTTCATACCAAGCCAATTAATCTACAAACCCGCATGTCTTTGGAGGGTGGGAGGGAACTGAAGATCTCGGAGAAAACCCCCAGGCAGGTCACGGAGAGAACGTGCAAACTCCGCACGGGCAGCACCCGTAGTCGGCATCGAAACGGGGTTTCTGGCGCCGTGAGGCGGCAAGTCTAGCGCCGCGCCACCATGCCCACCCACCCACCCACCCAGCCAGGAACGCAGGAAGGATTTGAGCGCAGGAGTAGTCAGAGGAGCGTCTGAGTGTTGTGATCCGGGGACTGGGCGTGTTCGTGCCTTGGGGCCAAAGCACAGTTTAGTCACGTCACCCAGCGCGTGAGGAGAGGTCAGGACGGCCAGCCGGCTCGGAGACACTGCGTGCAAAACGGGAGGGGGGAGGGGGGGGACAATGGAGGACCCGGAGCCACCATGAGGGAGGAGCGGGGAATCGATTTTTCGATTGAGGGAGGAGCGATTTTTCCAATCAAAAAAATGTATTCAATTATTAAAAATCATATTTACAATACAATAAAACAAGGCAGAACCCACCACCATAATACAAGACAAACATATATCCTAAATAAACTAGTATACATCTATGATACACTCCTTATTGAGGATACAAACATAGAAACATAGACAATAGGTGCAGGAGTAGGCCATTCGGCCCTTCGAGCCTGCACCGCCATTCAATATGATCACGGCTGATCATCCAACTCAGTATCCTGTACCTGCCTTCTCTCCATACCCCCTGATCCCTTTAGCCACAAGGGCCACATCCAACTCCCTCATAAATAGAGCCAACGAACTGGCCTCAACTACCTTCTGTGGCAGAGAATTCCACAGACTCACCACTCTCTGTGTGAAAAATGTTTTTCTCATCTGGGTCCTAAAGGAATTCCCCCTTATCCTTAAACTGTGACCCCTTGTTCTGGACTTCCCCAACATCGGGAACAATCTTCCTGCATCTAGCCTGTCCAACCCCTTAAGAATTTTGTACGTTTCTATAAGATCCGCCGTCAATCTTCTGAATTCCAGCGAGTACAAGCCGAGTCTATCCAGTCTTTCCTCATATGGAAGTCCTGACAACGGCAACTTCTCCCGCCCGGGTTGCGGGGTTGAAAATTACCCGGAGCGGGGCCTTACATCGCCCGGCGCGGCTTTAATGGCCACGGGACTTGCTAGCGCCCGCCGGGGGCTCCAACATCAAGACCCGGAGCGCGGCCTTGCATCGCCCGACTTTTTTCCCATCGCCCGCCGGGGGCTTCGACTCTGACATCGGGAGGAGAATGGGGAGTGGAGGGGAGAGATAAGACTCTGCCTTCCATCACAATGAGGAGGAGATTCACTGTGATGGATGTTTGTGTGAATTGTGTTGTGTCCTGGTTCTTTTAGAAACGTAGAAATTAGGTGCAGGAGTAGGCCATTCGGCCCTTCGAGCCTGCACCGCCATTCAATATGATCATGGCTGATCATCCAACTCAGTATCCCGTACCTGCCTTCTCTCCATACCCCCTGATCCCTTTAGCCACAAGGGCCACATCTAACTCCCTCTTAAATATAGCCAATGAACTGGCCTCAACTACCCTCTGTGGCAGAGAGTTCCAGAGATTCACCACTCTCTGTGTGAAAAAAGTCCTTCTCATCTCGGTCCTAAAGGATTTCCCCCTTATCCTTAAACTGTGCCTCAACTACCCTCTGTGGCAGAGAGTTCCAGAGATTCACCACTCTCTGTGTGAAAAATGATTTTCTCATCTCGGTCCTAAAGGATTTCCCCCTTATCCTTAAACTGTGCCTCAACTACCTTCTGTGGCAGAGAGTTCCAGAGACCCACCACTCTCTGTGTGAAAAAAGTCCTTCTCATCTCGGTCCTAAAGGATTTCCCCCTTATCCTTAAGCTGTGACCCCTTGTCCTGGACCTCCCCAACATCGGGAACAATCTTCCTGCATCTAGCCTGTCCAACCCCTTAAGAATAAAATTTTGTAATGACTGCAGAAACCAAATTTCGATTGAACCTCAATGAGGTTAATTGTGAATTGTCCCCAGTGTGTGTGTAGGATAGTGTTAGTGTGCGGGGATCGCCGGTCGGCGCGGACTCATCGGGCCGAGGGGCCTGTTTCCGCGCTGTATCTACGCTAAACTAAATCAACATTGCATTTGCCTTCCTTATTGCTTGCCACGCCCGCAGCGAAGTGCACAAGGACACGCAGGTCTTTGTGCAGTTTCCGCGCTGTGTCTCTGAAGTGTGGGGTGTGACAATGACGTGTAGGTTCATTAAATTGTAAACCGTCCCTAGTGTATGCAAGGTAGATTTGCCGGGGACCGCTGGTCATAGAAACATAGACAATAGGTGCAGGAGGAGGCCATTCGGCCCTTCGAGCCGGCACCACCATTCATTGTGATCATGGCTGATCGTCCCCTATCAATAACCCGTGCCTGCCTTCTCCCCATATCCCCTGACTCCACTAGCCCCTAGAGCTCTATCTAACTCTCTTAAACCCATCCAGTGATTTGGCCTCCACTGTCCTCCACAAATTCACAACTCTCTGGGTGAAAATTATTTTTCCCACCTCAGTCTTAAACTACCTCCCCTTTATTCTTAGACTGTGGCCCCCGGTTCTGGACTCACCCAACATTGGGAACATTTTTCCTGCATCTAGCTTGTCCAGTCCTTTTATAATTTTATACATTTCTGTAAGACCTCCCCTCATCCTTCTAAACTCCAGTGAGTACAAACAAGCCCAGTCTTTCCACATATGACAGTCCCGCCATCCCGGGGATTAACCTCGTGAACCTACGCTGCACTGCCTCAACAGCAAGGATGTCCTTCCTCAAATTAGGGGACCAGAACTGCACACAATACTCCAGGTGTGGTCTCACTAGGGCCCTGTACAACTACAGAAGGACGTCTTTGCTCCTACACTCAAATCCTCTTGTTATGAAGGCCAACATGCCATCAGCTTTCTTCACTGGTCAGCACAGACTCGCTGGGCCGAAGGGCCTGTTTCCGCGCTGGGATTACATATCTAAAATTTAAAGTGTAAAGGGGCCTGTCCCACTTGGGCGACCTAATCCACGTGTTCTGGCCAGTTTGCCCTCGACTCATACTCGCAGCATGGTCGACACGAGGTCCTAGGAGGTCTTTGTAACTCTCCTTCATGCTCGAGAGTGGTCTCCGCGTACTCGAGGCCCCAGCTAGGTCGCGGCGTATTTTTCAACATGCTGAAAAATGCCCGCGAGTAAAAATAGGTCACCATGGAAAAAATCAATACTTTTTTTACTCGTAGGTTTAGTCGAAGTAGGTCGGAGTAGGTCGTAGCATGTTAGTCGTAGGTAATCGAGGGTAGTCGTAGATAGTCTTCATCATAGTCGAAGGGAGATCGAAGGATGCCGTCTTCACTCTCCACTATTCGGTGTCCAATTTTCCCGACGTTAGTCGTAGCTAGTCGAAGCTAGTCTTCAACATTGTCGAAGGAGGTTGAAGCTGGTCTTCAACATAGTCGAAGGAGGTCGACGCTGGTCTTCAACATAGTCGAAGAAGGTTGAAGCTGGTCTTCAACATGGGCGAAGGAGGTTGAAGCTGGTCTTCAACATAGTCGAAGGAGATTGAAGCTGGTCTTCAACATGGTCGAAGGAGGTTGAAGCTGGTCTTCAACATAGTCGATGGAGGTTGAAGCTAGTCTTCAACATAGTCGAAGGAGGTTGAAGCTGGTCTTCAACATAGTCGAAGGAGGTTGAAGCTGGTCTTCAACATTGTCGAAGGAGGTTGAAGCTGGTCTTCAACATAGTCGATGGAGGTTGAAGCTGGTCTTCAACATAGTCGAAGGAGGTTGAAGCTGGTCTTCAACATAGTCGAAGGAGGTTGAAGCTGGTCTTCAACATAGTCGAAGGAGGTTGAAGGAGGTCTTCAACATGGGCGAAGGAGGTTGAAGGAGGTCTTCTACGTAGTCGAAGGAGTTTGAAGCTGGTCTTCAACATAGTCGAAGGAGGTTGAAGCTGGTCTTCAACATGGGCGAAGGAGGTTGAAGGAGGTCTTCTACGTAGTCGAAGGAGGTCTTCAACATGACATCCTGAAGAAGGGTTTTGGCCCGAAACGTTGCCTATTTCCTTCGCTGCATAGATGCTGCCTCACCCGCTGAGTTCCTCCAGCACTTTTGTCTACCTTCGATTTTCCAGCATCTGCAGTTCCTTCTTGAACATTGAGTCTACTCCACTGCGATATCTCCCCAAGGCATGCCTACTTTGAAGAGCTTCCCCTCCTCCTCCCTCTGCAGACAGTTTTACAAACTGCTTCTTCTTGCGTATGGCGTGCACAGCCTAACGTTGTCGGACAACTTGTTCTATTTGATCTTATTTGTTTGTGCGCGTCGGGCTGATTGCATTCGGCGGAACAGGGCGGACCACGTGAAGGTTGCAATCTCCCGCCCCAGTTTTACAAGCCGAGGAAGGGTCTCGACCCGAAACGTCACCTATTCCTTCGCCCCACCTGCTGAGTCTCTCCAGCATTTTTGTCCTCCTGACATTTTTTTTTAAACTCTCCCAAACTCTTCGACACTCGCGGATTAGGTTGCTGCAGTGGGGCAGCCCCTTAACGGTGAGGTTTTGGGTCGGGAGACCTTCCGCAGATGTACCCGTGATTGGGTAAGATGCTGTTCGGGAGCCGCAAGGGGCAGTGCAGTGGTCTGTCTGGGCCTGGTGGTGGCATGTTGTAGGCTCCACAAACGCTCCACGTTTGCTGCCCCACGAGGCCTGCCTTGCCCTCACCGCAGCCCGCCGCTCCCAGCCCCGCCTCCGCGGGACGCGGCAAAAACATCCCCTTGCGCTGGAGGAGCATCTCCGCACGCCACGGGTAGCGCCGCTGCCTCGCGGCGCCAGAGAACCCGGGCTGAACCCCTTCCTCAAGTCAAGTCATGTTCATTCGTTACATACACATACGTGATGTGCAGTGAAATGAAACGTGGCAGTGCTCGCGGACTTTGCGCAAAAAAACAAACTACAAAACAGAATGGAACAGAAACACATATTCACATAGAAACATAGAAATTAGGTGCAGGAGTAGGCCATTCGGCCCTTCGAGCCTGCACCGCCATTCAATATGATCATGGCTGATCATCCAACTCAGTATCCCGTACCTGCCTTCTCTCCATACCCTCTGATCCCCTTAGCCACAAGGGCCACATCTAGCTCCCTCTTAAATATAGCCAATGAACTCTCCTCAACTACCCTCTGTGGCAGAGAGTTCCAGAGACCCACCACTCTCTGTGTGAAAAAATTCCTTCTCATCTCGGTCCTAAAGGATTTCCCCCTTATTCTTAAGCTGTGACCCCTTGTCCTGGACCTCCCCAACATCGGGAACAATCTTCCTGCATCTAGCCTGTCCAAAGAATTTTGTAAGTTTCTATAAGATCGCCTCTCAATCTCCTAAATTCTAGAGAGTATAAACCGAGTCTATCCAGTCTTTGTTCATAAGACAGTTCTGACATCCCAGGAATCAGTCTGGTGAACCTTCTCTGCACTCCCTCTATGGCAATAATGTCCTTCCTCAGATTTGGAGACCAGAACTGCACGCAATACTCCAGGTGTGGTCTCACCAAGACCCTATACAACTGAAGTAGAACCTCCCTACTCCTATACTCAAATCCTTATTACTAATATAGACATCTATATTACTAAAAATAAGATCTTGACTGCTTTTGACTCACTGCTATGTGATTTCCGAGGGAACGCCGCCACTTACGGCCGTCATTTTTGGCCACCTCACTCGGAGTCCCCCTCCGCTGAGCTGGACCAGAGGATTTCTCCCATCGATTAAACATAAAGGAGTTATTAATGTTTTAAAAAATGTTGGCATTCTCTCTGCTGCCCCTGCTGGTGGGAGACGGGAGGGACTCTTAAAAACCCGGAAGTGTTGTGCCTCAGTCAGCCTCTGGAAGATGGGGGAAGTGAGAGGGTCATGTCTCTCAGTTTGAGCTGTGAATAACAGTGAACACATGTCTCCTAAACCGTGACTGTGGTTTTACTGACCTTCAGTGCCCTTAATGTGGTTTGAAAATGAAAATATGGTTGGTTTGAAGTAAAGAGCACAGCAAATGGTGGTTTGGGGGCTTTGGTTTGAAGTAAAAGGCATTGCAAAATCGTGGTTTGGGTTGAAGTAAAAAGCATTGCAAAATGGTAGTTTGGGTTGAAGTAAAAGGCACTGCTGCAAATGGTGGTTTGGGTGCTTTGGGGTGAAGTGAAAGGCACTGCAAATGGTGGCTTGGGTGCTTTGGGGTGAAGTGAAAGGCACTGCAAATGGTGGCTTGGGTGCTTTGGGGTGAAGTAAAGGCATTGCAAATGGTGGCTTGGGTGCTTTGGGTGAAGTGAAAGGCACTGCAAATGGTGGCTTGGGTGCTTTGGGGTGAAGTTAAAGGCACTACTGCAAATGGTGGCTTGGGTGCTTTGGGGTGAAGTAAAATGCACTGCAAATGGTGGCTTGGGTGCTTTGGGTTGAAGTAAAATGCACTACTGCAAATGGTGGTTTGGGCGCTTTGGGGTGAAGTAAAAGGCACTGCAAATGGTGGCTTGGGTGCTTTGGGTTGAAGTAAAATGCACTACTGCAAATGGTGGTTTGGGCGCTTTGGGGTGAAGTAAAAGGCACTGCAAATGGTGGTTTGGGTGCTTTGGGTTGAAGTAAAATGCACTGCAAATGGTGGTTTGGGTGCTTTGGGTTGAAGTAAAATGCACTGCAAATGGTGGTTTAGGTGCTTTGGGGTGAAGTAAAAAGCACTACTGCAAATGGTGGTTTGGGAGCTTTGGGTTGAAGTAAAAAGCACTGCAAATGGTGGTTTGGGGGATTTGGGGTGAAGTAAAATGCACTGCAAATGGTGGTTTGGGGTGAAGTAAAATGTACTGCAAATGGTGGTTTGGGTGCTTTGGGTTGAAATAAAATGCACTGCAAATGGTGGTTTGGGTTGAAGTAAAATGCACTGCAAATGGTGGTTTGGGGTGAAGTAAATTGTACTGCAAATGGTGGTTTGGGTGCTTTGGGGTTGAAGTAAAATGCACTACTGCAAAATCGTGGTTTGAAGTGCTTTGGGTTGAAGTAAAAGGCACTGCAAATGGTGAGTTGGGTGCA
>OY740805.1:26209939-26222439 GCA_963514005.1 Raja brachyura | reverse complement strand
TGTACGCAATTTGGCCATTTTGATATCGATATGCCGGCGGAGGAGACCAATTTAACTCAGCCTTGTGTTCCGCATGGATAATGTGGGCCGAAGGGCCTGTGCCTGTGCTGTACTGGTCCAGAGTCGATGTTAAGCACGACTTTGCTTTTAAATAGGGAGCCCCTGCTGGAAACAAACTGTTTCAGTCATGTACACTGGCTTGGTTCAAAGATCCCCGCACACAAACACTACCCTACACACACTGGGGACAATTTCCATTTTACACCGAGCCAATTAACTCACAAACCTGCTCGTCTTTGGAGTGTGGGAGGTTGCATTTACCATGCAGAAAGAGATTTTCAACAAACAAGGTCTATTTGCCTGTTTTTATCTTTCTTGTGTTTGTTTTTTATCAATGAGTAATGCAACAGAATAATAAATGAACTAGCTGGAAAGGGTTCAGAGAAACATAGACAATAGGTGCAGGAGTAGGCCATTCGGCCCTTCGAGCCTGCACCGCCATTCAATGTGATCATGGCTGATCATCCAACTCAGTATCCCGTACCTGCCTTCTCTCCATACCCCCTGATCCCTTTAGCCACAAGTGCCACATCTAACTCCCTCTTAAATATAGCCAATGAACTGGCCTCAACTACCTTCTGTGGCAGAGAATTCCACAGACTCACCACTCTCTGTGTAAAGAATGTTTTCCTCATCTCGGTCCTAAAGGAATTCCCCCTTATCCTTAGACTGTGACCCCTTGTTCTGGACTCCCCCAACATCGGGAACAATCTTCCTGCATCTAGCCTGTCCAACCCCTTAAGAATTTTGTAAGTCTCTATAAGATCCCCCCTCAATCTTCTAAATTCCAGCGAGTACAAGCCGAGTCTATCCAATCTTTCCTCATATGAAAGTCCTGCCATCCCTGGAAGATTTCAGAGAAGTTCAGTTCAGAGAAGGTTTACGGGGATGTTGCCGGGACTAGAGGGTGTGAGCTACAGGGAGAGGTTGAGCAGGCTGGGTCTCTATTCCATGGAGCGCAGGAGGATGAGGGGTGATCTTATAGAGGTGTACAAAATCATGAGAGGAATAGATCGGGCAGACGCACAGAGTCTCTTGCCCAGAGTCGGGGAATCGAGGACCAGAGGACACAGGTTTAAGGTGAAGGGGAAAGATTTAATAGGAATCTGAGGGGTGACTTATCCACACAAAGGGTGGTGGGTGTATGGAACGGGCTGCCAGAGGAGGTAGTTGAGGCTGGGACTATCCCAACGTTGAAGAAACAGTTAGACAGGTACATGGATAGGACAGGTTTGGAGGGATATGGACCAAACACAGGCAGGTGGGACTAGTGTAGGTGGGACATGTTGGCCGGTGTGGGCAAGTTGGGCTGAAGGGCCTGTTTCCACACTGTATCACTCTGTGACTAGTGTAGCTGGGACATGTTGGCCGGTGTGGGCAAGTTGGGCTGAAGGGCCTGTTTCCACACTGTATCACTCTGTGACTAGTGTAGATGGGGCATGTTGGGCCGGTGTGGGCAAGTTGGGCTGAAGGGCCTGTTTCCGCACTGTATCACTCTGTGACTAGTGTAGATGGGGCATGTTGGGCCGGTGTGGGCAAGTTGGGCTGAAGGGCCTGTTTCCACACTGTATCACTCTGTGACTAGTGTAGATGGGGCATGTTGGGCCGGTGTGGGCAAGTTGGGCTGAAGGGCCTGTTTCCACACTGTATCACTCTGTGACTAGTGTAGATGGGGCATGTTGGGCCGGTGTGGGCAAGTTGGGCTGAAGGGCCTGTTTCCACACTGTATCACTCTATGACTCTATGGGTCTACTAATTGTGCTAACCAGGGCCTGGTTCCTCGATAATCGTGACTTTTCTGCATTTCTTTAATTCATGTGTTCCACATCTCTCCACGTCACCGTCTAGATCTCTCGGTTCCCCTCCCCCCCCCCCTCCACCCCTCCCCCGACTCTCAGTCTGAAGAAGGGTCTCGACCCGAAACGTCACCCATTCCTTCTCTCCAGAGATGCTGCCTGTCCCCGCTGAGTTACTCCAGCTTTTTACGTTTATCTTCGGTTTAAACCAGCACCTTCAGTTCCTTCCTGCACTAAAAAAATGTTGCATCTACATATGTTTAGACATGTGCTGTGTTTTGTGAGCAAAATGAGAGATGGCGGAATTTTTTCACAGGGCAGCACGGTGGCGCAGCGGTAGAGTCACTGCCTCACAGCGCCGGAGACCCGGGTTCGATCCCGACTACGGGTGCTGTCTGTGCGGAGTTTGCACGTTCTCCGAGATTTCTCCGAGATTTTCGGTTTCCTCCCACACTCCAAAGGTTAATTGGCTGGGAAAGAGTGTAAAATTGTCCCTGGTGTGTGCGTAGGATAGTGTTAGTGTGCGGGGATCGCTGGTCGGCGCGGACTATGAAAGCCGAAGGGCCTGTTTCCGCGCCGGATCTCCAAACGGCAGAAGGATCATTCAAGTGGAATTCTCTGCCACAGAAGGCAGCGGAGGCCAATTCACTGGATTACTAAGGGTTTGGACACGCCAGAGGCAGGAAACATGTCCCCGATGTTGCGGGGAGTCCAGGACCAGGGGCCACACAGTTTAAGAATAAGGGGTAAGCCATTTAGAACGGAGACACTGAGGGAACACTTTTTCTCACAGAGAGTGGTGAGTCTGTGGAATTCTCTGCCTCAGAGGGCGGTGGAGGCCGGTTCTCCCGGGTGATGTAGAGAGATATAGAACAAATATGAATGAAAGATATTCAAAAAAGTCACGATTATCGAGGAAACAGGTGGTGGAAGCTTTCAAGAGAGAGTTAGATTTAGCTCTTTAGGGATAGCGGAGTAAGGGGATATGGGGAGAAGGCAGGAACGGGGAACTGATTGGGGATGATCAGCCATGATCACATTAGGTCTTTATTCTTTGGAGCGCAGAAGGTTAAGGGGGGACTTGATTGAGGTCTTTAAAATGATGAAAGGGATAGACAGAGTTGACGTGGATAAGCTTTTCCCATTGAGGGTAGGGAAGATTCAAACAAGAGGGCATGACATGAGAATTAAGGGACAGAAGTTTAGGGATAACATGAGGGGGAACTTCTTTACTCAGAGAGTGGTGGCTGTGTGGAATGATCTTCCAGCAGAAGTGGTGGAGGCAGGATCGATTTTAACATTTAAAAGTAAAGTGGATAGGTATATGGACGGGAAGGGAATGGAGGGGTGTGGTCTGAGTGCAGGTAGATGGGACTAGGGGAAAATAAATGGTCGGCACGGACTGGAAGGGCCGAGAGGGCCTGTTTCCGTGCTGTAATTGTTATATGGTTATATGAATGGCGGTGCTGCCTCGAAGGGCCGAATGGCCTCCTCCTGCACCTGTGTCTGTGTTCCCAACTAAATGCGCTTAACATCGCGCCCGCTGGAATGTTCCGCTGCTAAGGTGCGGGGCTGGGATTGAACCTGTTGTCCTTCCAATGGCAGGTGACCACTCCCTCTGGAACCAAATGCTTTGCCTGCCGGTCAGGGGCTGAACGGGACAAGTGGATCGAGAACCTTCAGCGGGCGGTGAAGCCCAACAAGGTACGGCGGGCGAATGGTTTAGCGTCGCGTTGCGTTGAGTCCGTGCGTTCGGCCGTCCCCCCTCCCCTCCCTCCCGTCCACCGGTCCCTAGAAATGTGCGCGGCACTGTGGGTAGCGCCGTGCCCAACCCCACAGGCCCAGGTTTGGTCCTGACCACGGGTGCTGTCTGTACGGAGTTTGCACGTTCTCCCCGCGTGGGTGACCCGCGTGGGTTTTCTCCGGGCGCTCCGGTTTCCGGTTTGTAGTGCAGGAGACCCACGCACCCCGCATCGCCCCCTCTCCCTCCCCTCCCCCCTCTCCCCTCCCCCCGCCCCCTACCCTCTCTCCCTCTCCTACCCCTCTCCCCTCCCCCTGCCCTTGCCCATCCACTCCCTCCCTCCTCTTCACCACCCGTTCCCTCCCCCCCCCCCGGCTCCTCTCCCTCCATCCCCTCCTTGGCCTGTCCCCTGCGATTCCCCACCCTCCCCCTCTCCCTCCCATTCTCCCCCCTGCCCCCTACCCCTCTACCCCCTCCCCCTCCAAATCTCTCTCCTTCCCCCTCCCTCTCTCCCTCTCCCTCCCCCTCCTCTCTGCCTGCCCTCATCTCCCTCCCCCTCTTCCTTCAACCTCCTACCCCCCTCTACTCTCCTCGCCCTCCCCCTTCTGTCTCTCCCCTACCCCCTCTCCCTCCCCTGCCCCCATTCTCCCCTGTCTCTTCCCCCCTTCCCCTTTTCCCCCCTCCTCTCTGCCTGCCCCCTACCCCTCTCCCTCACCCATCCTCTCTCCCTCTCCCTCTCCCCCTGCCCCCCACCCCGTCTCCCTCTCCCTCTCCCCATGCCCCCCACCCTCCCCCTCCCCACCCCCTCTCCCTCTCCCTGCCCTCCCCCTCCCCACCCCCTCTCCCTCCCCCTCCTCTCCCTCCGCCTCCCAATCCTCCCTCCCTCCCCCTCCCAATCTCCCAACTTCCCTCCCCCTGCCCCCCTCTCCCTCCCCCTCCCAATCTCCCTCCCCCTCCCAATCTTCCTCTCCCCCCCCCCCCTCCCCTCCCAATCTCCCAACCTCCCCCCTCCCCCTCCCCCCCTCTCCCCTCCCCCTCTCCCCCCCCTCCCTCCCCCTCCCCCTCCCCCCCTCTCCCCTCCCCCTCTCCCCCCCCCTCCCCTCCCCCTCTCCCCCCCCTCCCTCCCCCTCCCCCTCCCCCCTCCCTCCCCCTCCCAATCTTCCTCTCCCCCCCCCTCCCCTCCCAATCTCCCAACCTCCCCCCGCCCCTCCCCCCTCCCCCTCCCCCCCTCCCCTCCCAATCTCCCAACCTCCCCCCTCCTCTTCCCCCCCTCTCCCCTCCCCCTCCCTCTCCCTCCCCTGCCCCCATTCTCCCCTGTCTCTTTCCCCTCACCCCTCTCCCCATCCTCTCTGCCTGTCCCCTACCCCCCTCCCTCTCCCTCCCTCTCCCAATCTCCCTCCCAATCTCCCTCCCCCTCTCCCTCCCCCTCCCTCTCCCTCCCATTCTGCCCCCATTCTCCCCTGTCTCTTTCCCCCCCTCTCCCCCCCCCCTCTCCCCCCTCCTCTCCCGATCTCCCCCCCCCCACCCCCCTCGTCTCCCTGCGTGTGACGTGCAAAGCCTAAAGTTGTCGGACGACTTGTTCTATTTGATCTTCCGTCCGTGCGCGTCGAGTCGATTGCATTAGTCGAAAAACAGGGCGGAGCCCACGTGAAGGTCGCAACCTCCCCTGCCGCCCCCCTCCCCTGCCCGCCTCTATTCTCCCCCTCTCCCCCTCGCCCCCTGTTGCTGTCGCGCTGCCCCTGCTGACGTGCGTGCGTGTGTTTTGCGTGCGTGCATGGGTGCGTGCGTGCAGGACAACAGCCGGCGAGTGGACAACGTGCTGAAGCTGTGGATCATCGAGGGCAAGGACCTGCCGCCCAAGAAGCGCTACTACTGCGAGCTGTGCCTGGACGAGATGCTGTACGCCCGCACCACCAGCAAGGTGAAGACGGACAACGTCTTCTGGGGCGAGCACTTTGAGTTCAACAACCTGCCGTCGGTGCGCAACGTGCGGATCCACCTGTACAAGGACACGGAGAAGAAGAAGAAGAAGGACAAGAGCAACTACGTGGGGCTGGTCAACATCCCCATCAGCAGCGTGGCCAGCCGCCAGTTTGTGGAGCAGTGGTACCCCCGTCAGCCAGCCCAGCTCCAGCCGCGGCAAGACCAGCGGCCCCACCATCCGCATCAAGTCCCGCTACCAGACCATGAACATCCTGCCCATGGAGCTGTACAAGGAGTTCGCCGAGTACATCACCAACAACTACAAGATGCTGTGCGCCGTGCTCGAGCCCGTGCTCAGCGCCAAGAACAAGGAGGAGGTGGCGTGCGCGCTGGTGCACATCCTGCAGAGCACGGGAAAAGCCAAGGTACGCCCGGTTCCCTCCCCCCCCCTCCTCCTCCTCCTCCTCCTCCGCCCCCCTCCCCTCTACACCAACTTCCTCACTCCCAAATAAAATACGGGACCGACTCGCCCGACAGCAATTCCGCTGATCGACTCGCCCATGGCTGGGTCAGAATGATGGGTTGGCCAACGGATCCCACAGATTCACCGCCCTCTGACTCAACACATTCCCTCCTCATCACCCGCCGCAATTTCCTACGTGTTTGGAGGGGAATTAGGCCATTCGGCCCATCAGGTCTACTCCGCCATTCTATCACGGCCGATCTATCTCTCCCTCCCAACCCCACCCATAAATGTGAGGTTATCCACTTTGGTGGCAAGAACAGGAAAGCAGACTATTATCTGAATGGTGGCCGATTAGGAAAAGGGGAGATGCAGCGTGACCTGGGTGTCATGGTACACCAGTCATTGAAAGTAGGCATGCAGGTGCAGCAGGCAGTGAAGAAAGCGAATGGTATGTTAGCTTTCATAGCAAAAGGATTTGAGTATAGGAGCAGGGAGGTTCTACTGCAGTTGTATAGGGTCTTGGTGAGACCGCACCTGGAGTATTGCGTACAGTTCTGGTCTCCAAATCTGAGGAAGGACATTATTGCCATAGAGGGAGTGCAGCGAAGGTTCACCAGACTGATTCCTGGGATGTCAGGACTGTCTTATGAACAAAGACTGCATAGACTCGGTTTATACTGTCTAGAATTTAGGAGATTGAGGGGGGATCTTATAGAAACTTACAAAATTCTTAAGGTGTTGGACAGGCTAGATGCAGGAAGATTGTTCCCGATGTTGGGGAGGTCCAGGACAAGGGGTCACAGCTTAAGGATAAGGGGGAAATCCTTTAGGACCGAGATGTGAAGGACTTTTTTCACACAGAGAGTGGTGGGTCTCTGGAACTCTCTGCCACAGAGGGTAGTTGAGGCCAGTTCATTGGCTATATTTAAGAGGGAGTTAGATGTGGCCCTTGTGGCTAAGGGGAGCAGAGGGTATGGAGAGAAGGCAGGTACTGGATACTGAATTGGATGATCAGCCATGATCATATTGAATGGCGGTGCCGGCTCGAAGGGCCGAATGGCCTACTCCTGCACCTGTTTTCTATGTTTCTAACCCCATTCTCCTGCCTTCTCCCCATAACCCCTGACACCCGCACTAATCAAGAATCTATCTATCTCTGCCTTAAAAATATAGACTGACTTGCAATGAATCCCACAGATTCACCACCCTCTGACTGAAGAAATTCCTCCTCATCTCCTTCCTAAAGGAACGTCCTTTAATTCTGAGGCTGTGCCCTCTGGTCCTGGACTCTCCCACTAGTGGAAACATCCTCTCCACATCCACTCTAATCCAGGCCTTTCACTACGTTTCAATGAGATCTAGGGTTGACAACTTCCTCACTCCTAAGTAAGGGACAAAAGTGTCAAAATACGGGACAAATTCCCCGACGGCAATTCAAGATCAAGTGAGTTTATAGTCGTGTGTCCCTGACAGGACAATGAAATTCTTGCTTTGCTTCAGCACAACAGAACATAGTCGGCATTGACTACAAAACAGATCAGTGTGTCCATATACCGTTATATACGTAACTACACACATGAATAAATAAACTGATGAAGTGCAAATAACAGATAAAGGGTTATTAATGTTCAGAGTTTTGTGCGAGCCAGGTTTAATAGCCTGATGGCTGTGGGGAAGTAGCTATTCCTGAACCTGGTCGTTGCAGTCTTCAGGCTCCTGTACCTTCTACCTGAAGGTAGCAGGGAGATGAGTGTGTGGCCAGAGTGGTGTGGGTCCTTGATGATGCTGCCAGCCTTTTTGAGGCAGCGACTGTGGTAAATCCCCTCGATGGAAGGAAGGTCAGAGCCGATGATGGACTGGGCAGTGTTTACTACTTTTTGTAGTCTTTTCCTCTCCAGGGCGCTCAAGTTGCCGAACCAAGCCACGATGCAACTCGTTGAGTGACTAGGCCGAGGCTGGGTGAATGATGAGTTGGCCCGGGTGCTGGACTGCACACCAAGCCCAGCCAGGGCCCATAATAATCTTATACGTTTCAATAAGATCCCCTCTCATCCTTCTACATAGAAACATAGACAATAGGTGCAGGAGTAGGCCATTTGGCCCTTCGAGCCTGCACCACCATTCAACATGATCATGGCTGATCATCCAACCCAGTATCCTGTACCTGCCAGGACAAGGGGTCACAGCTTAAGGATAAGGGGGAAATCCTTTAGGACCGAGATGAGAAGGACTTTTTTCACACAGAGAGTGGTGGGTCTCTGGAACTCTCTGCCACAGAGGGTAGTTGAGGCCAGTTCATTGGCTATATTTAAGAGGGAGTTAGATGTGGCCCTTGTGGCTAAGGGGATCAGAGGGTATGGAGAGAAGGCAGGTACAGGATACTGAGTTGGATGATCAGCCATGATCATATTGAATGGCGGTGCAGGCTCGAAGGGCCGAATGGCCTACTCCTGCACCTAATTTCTATGTTTCTATATGTTTCAACTTAGATCTTAGATGTTTAGATGTTAGAACTTAGATCTTCGATGTTCCGTAGTGGCTCGTAATGCCACTCGTAATGTAGGAACTCGGGGCATCTGGTAAGTCGGGACGTTTTTTCTCAACATGTTGAAAAATGTCCATGAGTTTAAAAAAACAGCCCCGAGTACCTACGAACGGCTATCACCGTAATTCCCCGGAGTTCGAATCAAGGGGAAAACTCGGCAGGGTTCGTGAGTAACCGCCATTTTTTTTTTTTTTTTTAATATCTTTATTAGAAGCAATGCATATTGTCAAAGGTGCAACAGTTCGTCAAATACAACTTAGACTTGTCACAAAAATTGTACAGATGTTACGGAATCATTTATGCTTGCTTCTGGGTTTTTTTTAGAAAATAAAGGAGTGGTAAAAGAAGTAAAAGTATAGATCAATAATCAATAGATGGTGATTAAATAATAATGACTATATAAGAAAAATTAAAAAAGAATACAAACAGAAAATTATAAAAATAAAAAAATAATAAATAAAAAAAAAATATTATTATTTAATAAAAAAATGAAGTATACATCTTTTTTTTTTTAATTTAATTCTTTATTTTTATATTATTTTTAATCAAAGAACAGTGAGAGAAAAAAGAATTAAAGAGTGTCGGAATAGATAGACCAGCGAGTAGAACCAGATAGCAAAATAAATAAGGACATAGATGAGAAGCTGAAAAGATTGAAATAGAAGGAGAAAGTAAAGAAAAGAGAGATTAGGAGAGATCTACCTATTTTGTATTTTTGCCCATCCGTCACCCGGTTCTAAACCATTTAATTTCTAAGGTTGCGTTATGTTGCACCATATGCTTGCAAAAAGTTGATAAAAGGAGACCAAGTCTTTGAGAATTGGTCTACTTTGCCTAGTAGGAGGAATCTCATTTCTTCAAGATGAAGCGTTTCAGACATGTTTGACATCCACATTTTGAATGTTGGCGTGATTGCGTTTTTCCAAAATTTGAGTATAAGTATTTTTGCTGTTATTAGACCGTAATTAAGAAAAGCCTCTTGGAATATAGTTACCTTCCCTCTTCGAAGTATACATCTTAACAATGAATGGAGCAATTTCACATAACAATATCTATTGAGACCATATAACCATATAACAATTACAGCACGGAAACAGGCCCTCTCGGCCCTTCCAGTCCGTGCCGACCATTTATTTTCCCCTAGTCCGATCTACCTGCACTCAGACCATACCCCTCCATTCCCTTCCCGTCCATATACCTATCCACTTTCCTTTTAAATGTTAAAATCAATCCTGCCCCCACCACTTCTGCTGGAAGATCATTCCACACAGCCACCACTCTCTGAGTAAAGAAATTCCCCCTCATGTTACCCCTAAACTTCTGTCCCTTAATTCTCATGTCATGCCCTCTTGTTTGAATCTTCCCTACCCTCAATGGGAAAAGCTTATCCACGTCAACTCTGTCTATCCCTTTCATCATTTTAAAGACCTCAATCAAGTCCCCCCTTAACCTTCTGCGCTCCAAAGAATAAAGACCTAACTTGTTCAACCTTTCTCTGTAACTTACTTGCTGGAACCCAGGCAACATTCTAGTAAATCTCCTCTGTACTCTCTCTATTTTGTTGACATCCTTCCTATAATTAGGCGACCAAAATTGTACACTATACTCCAGAATTGGTCTCACCAATGCCTTGTACAATTTTAACATTACTTCCCTACTCCTATATTCAATGCTCTGATTTATAAAGGCCAGCACACCAAAAGCTTTTTTACCACCCTATCTACATGCGATTCCACCTTCAGGAAACTATGCACAGTTATTCTTAGATCCCTCTGTTCCATAGCATTCCTCAATTCCCTACAATTTACCATGTACGTCCTATTTTGATTTGTCCTGCCAAGTTGTAGCACCTCACACTTATCAGCATTAAACTCCATCTGCCATCATTCAGCCCACTCTTCTAAATGGCCACAAATCTCTCTGTAGACTTTGAAAATCTACTTCATTATCCACAGCACCACCTATCTTAGTATCACCTGCATACTTACTTATCCAATTTTCCACCCCATCATCTAGATCATTGATGTACATGACAAACAACAGTGGATCCAACACAGATCCCTGAGGCACCCCACTGGTCACCGGCTTCCAACCTGACAAACAGCCATCCGCCATTACTCTCTGGCATCTCCCATTCAGCCACTGTTGAATCCATCTTGCTACTCCGCCATTAACACCCAAAGATTGAACCTTCTTAACCAACTTTCCATGTGGAACCTTGTCAAAGGCCTTACTGAAATCCATATAGACAACATCCACTGCTTTCCCCTCGTCAATTTCCCTAGTAACCTCTTCAAAAAATTCAAGAAGGTTTGTCAAACATGACCTTCCAGGCACAAATCCATGTTGACTGTTCTTGATCAGACCCTGTTTATCCAAATGCTTATATATATTATCTCTTTATCCAGATGCGTGTATACAAATTCCAGAATACATATTTTCATCTAATCCTACACCAGTTGAGTTACAATGCTGA
This sequence comes from Raja brachyura, assembly GCA_963514005.1. The sequence goes on along the minus strand of OY740805.1, from coordinate 26,211,432 downwards.
GCTCAGCTACCCCTTTAAATAATCAATGAATGGAGACCATATTTGTTCAAAAAGTTCATATTTGTCCATTAGGACAAACCTGATTCCCTCCAAATGCAACGTCTCCGACATTTCCACAGTCCACATTTTGATTGTGGGGGATAATGTTCCCTTCCTGAATTTTAATATTAATTTTTTTCCAATTATCAAACAGTAATCAAGAAAATTTCTTTGACTTACAGTTAATATTAAGCTTGAATCAGGAACTCCTAATATTATTAGCTTTAGATTGGGGTCCAATTTAGTTTTAAGAACTTCAGAAATGATTCTAAAAATATCAGCCCAATTACTATTATGTTTTATGCATGTTACAAAACTATGCGTTAAGTTAGCTTCTAAATTCTGACATTTATCGCAAATAGAAGAAATGGTAGGAAAAATTCTATTCAATTTCGTTTTTGAGTAGCATAATCTATGTAATACTTTAAATTGTACCAAATTGTACCAAAGCTGGGATGTAATGTTAAAATTGTACAAGGCATTGGTGAGACCAAATCTGGAGTATGGTGCACAATTTTGGTCGCCCAATTATAGGAAGGATGTCAACAAAATAGAGAGGGTGCAGAGGAGATTTACTAGAATGTTGCCTGGGTTTCAACAGCTAAGTTACAGAGCTAGGTTGAACAAGTTAGGTCTTTATTCTCTGGAGCGCAGAAGGTTAAGGGGGGACTTGATAGAGGTCTTTAAAATGATGAAAGGGATAGACAGAGTTGATGTGGACAAGCTTTTCCCTTTGAGAATAGGGAAGATTCAAACAAGAGGACATGGCTTTAGAATTAAGGGACAGAGGTTTAGGGGTAACATGAGGGGGAACTTCTTTACTCAGAGAGTGGTAGCGGTGTGGAATGAGCTTCCAGTGGAAGTGGTGGCGGCAGGTTCGTTGGTATCATTTAAAAATAAATTGGATAGGCATATGGATGAGAAGGGTATGGAGGGTTATGGTATGAGTGCAGGCAGGTGGGACTAAGGGGAAAAAGTTGTTCGGCACGGACTTGAAGGGCCGAGATGGCCTGTTTCCGTGCTGCAATTGTGATATGGTTATAAGTACCAAACTCTACCACGGTTTTGCTTTGCAAGTATTATTTTGTATCGTAATCGGAATAAATTATTTTTGATTTTTAAAAAAAAGGTAAGCTGGAACGACAACCCCTGCTCACCTCCCGCACCAATTTGGTTTCTGCAGTCATACAACAATACAAAGAACCAAGACACAACACCATTGACACAAACATCCATCACAGTGAATCTCCTCCTCACTGTGATGGAAGGCAAAGTCTTATGTCTCCCCTGCACTCCCCATTCTCCTCCCGAGTCAAAGCCCCCGGCGGGCGATGGTAAATACGTCCCGCGGCCATTAAGGCCGCGCCTGGCGATGCGAGGCCGCGCTCCGGGTCTTGATGTTAGGTGCTAGCAAGTCCCTCGGCCATTAAAACCGCGCCGGGCGATGTAAGGCC
>OY740805.1:26197439-26202439 GCA_963514005.1 Raja brachyura | reverse complement strand
TCTACTGCAGTTGTACAGGGTTTTGGTGAGGCCACACCTGGAGTATTGCGTACAGTTTTGGTCTCCAAATCTGAGGAAAGACATCCTTGCCATAGAGGGAGTACAGAGAAGATTCACCAGACTGATTCCTGGGATGTCAGGACTTTCATATGGGGAAAGATTGGATAGACTCGGCTTGTACTCGCTGGAATTTAGAAGATTGAGGGGGGATCTTATAGAAACTTACAAAATTCTTAAGGGGTTGGACAAGCTAGATGCTGGAAGATTGTTCCCGATGTTGGGGGAGCCCAGAACAAGGGGTCACAGTCTAAGGATAAGGGGGAATTCCTTTAGGACCGAGATGAGGAAAACATTCTTTACACAGAGAGTGGTGAGTCTCTGGAATTCTCTGCCACAGAAGGTAGTTGAGGCCAGTTCATTGGCTATATTTAAGAGGGCGTTAGATGTGGCACTTGTGGCTAAAGGGATCAGGGGGTATGGAGGGAAGGCAGGTACGGGATACTGAGTTGGATGATCAGCCATGATCACATTGAATGGCGGTGCAGGCTCGAAGGGCCGAATGGCCTACTCCTGCACCTATTTTTCCATGTTTCTACGATTCAGACATAAGAAGGGTCTCGAGCCAAAACGTCACCCATTCCTTCTCTCCAGAGATTCTGCCGGTCCCGCTGAGTTACTCCGGCACTTTGTGTCGTACTTGTGCGTGCTCTGTATGCACTACGTGTTGTGTGATCTTTCTGGTTAGCGTGCTCTGTCTCCGTTTATGTGAAGATAATAAACCATGCGACCAATACGGTGCAGTTCCAAATGTGCAGTAAGGAACTGCAGATGCTGGTTTCACACCGAAGATGGACACAAAATGCTGGAGTAACTCAGGGGGTCAGGCAGCATCTCTGGAGGACATGGATAGGTGGCGTTTTGGGTGAAGAAAAGTTCCAACCCGAAATGTCACCCATCCTTTCTCTTGAGGGATTGGACAGGCTGGATGCAGGAAAAATGTTTCCCAATGTTGGGGGAGTCCAGAACCAGGAGTCACAGTTTGAGAATAAGGGGTCGGCCATTTAGGACTGAGAGGAGGAAAAACTTCCCACCCAGAAGGCAGTGGAGGCCAATTCACTGGATGTTTTCAAGAGAGAGTTAGCCAGCACCGCCATTCAACATGATCATGGCTGATCATCCCCAATCAGTTCCCCGTTCCTGCTTTCTCCCCATATCCCTTGATTCCGTTTGCCCTAAGAGCTAAATCTAACTCTCTCTTGAAAACATCCAGTGAATTGGCCTCCACTGCCTTCTGTGGCAGAGAATTCCGCAGATTCACAACTCTCTGGGTGAAAAAAGTATTTCCTCATCTCAGTCCTAATCGGTCGACCCCTTATTCTTAAACTGTGTGACCCCTGGTTCTGGATTCTGGACTTCCCCAACATTGGGAACATTTTTCCTGCATCCAGCCTGCCCAATCCTGAAAGAATGTTATATGTTTCTATAAGATGTCCTCTCATCCTTCTAAATTCCTGTGAATACAAGCCCAGTCGCTCCAGTAGTGTTGCTGCCTCATAGGGCCAGAGTCGCGTCCCATCCTGACCTTAGGTGTATTGTCTTTCCGCTGGCTGGTTAGCACGCAACAAAAGCTTTTCACTGTACCTCGGTACACGTGACAGTAAACTCAACTGAGCTGAGGTGCAGTTCGCAAAGCCACAAGGGCCACATCTAACTCCCTCTTAAATATAGACAATGAACTGGCCTCAACTACTTTCTGTGGCAGCGAATTCCACAGATTCACCACTCTGTGTGAAAAATGTTTTCCTCATCTCGGTCCTAAAGGGATTCCCCCTTATCCTTAAACTGTGACCCCTTGTTCTGGACCTCCCCAACATCGGGAACAATCTTCCTGCATCTAGCCTGTCCAACCCCTTAAGAATTTTGTAAGTTTCTATAAGATAAGACATGTATAGCACGGTTTTCAAGTTAATTGGCTTCTGTAAATTCATAGAAACATAGACAATAGGTGCAGGAGTAGGCCATTCGGCCCTTCGAGCCTGCACCGCCATTCAATATGATCATGGCTGATCATCCAACTCAGTATCCTGTACCTGCCTTCTCTCCATATCCCTGATCTCTTAGCCACAAGGACCACATCTAACGCCCTCTTAAATATAGACAACAAACTGGCCTCAACTACCTTCTGTGGCAGAGAATTCCACAGATTCACCACTCTCTGTGAAAAATGATTTTCTCATCTCGGTCCTAAAGGGATTTCCCCTTATCCTTAAGCTGCGACCCCTTGTTCTGGACTTCCCCAACATCGGGAACAATCTTCCTGCATCTAGCCTGTCCAACCCCTTAAGAATTTTGTAAGTTTCTATAAGATCCCCCCTCAATCTTCTAAATTCTGGGGAGAACAAGCAAACTCTGTACAGACAGCACCCGTAGTTAGGATCAAACCCGGGTCTCTGGCGCTGTGAGGCAGTTAAGCGCCTGTCCCACTTGGGCCCTATTTGCGTTTCATTTACGCGACATCATTTACGCGTGCATGGTGCGTGGCTACGTAGGCAGTGACGCGCACGACATGACACGCAAACACGCACCTGCGTGAGGCGCAAATGACGCCCAAGAAGGACAGGCCCTTAACCCGACCGCTGCACCACCATGTCATGTCATCCTATTTACTATAAAATTTACTATCAACTCACAAAATTCTTGAGGGGTTGGACAGGCTAGATGCAGGAAGATTGTTCCCGATGTTGGGGAGGTCCAGAACAAGGGGTCACAGTTTAGGATAAGGGGGAAGTCTTTTAGGACCAAGATGAGAAAATCATTTTTCACGCAGAGAGTGGTGAATCTGTGGAATTCCCTGCCACAGAAGGTAGTTAAGGCCAGTTCATTGGCTATATTTATGAGGGAGTTAGATGTGGCCCTTGTGGCTAAAGGGATCAGGGGGTATGGAGAGAAGGCAGGTACAGGATACTGAGTTGGATGATCAGTCATGATCATATTGAATGGCGGTGCAGACTCGAAGGGCCGAATGGCCTCCTCCTGCACCTATTGTCTATGTTTCTATGAATTTACAGAAGCCAATTAACTTGAAAACCGTGCTATACATGTCTTATCTTATAGAAACTTACAAAATTCTTAAGGGGTTGGACAAGCTAGATGCAGGAAGATTGTTCCCGATGTTGGGGAAGTCCAGAACAAGGGGTCACAGTTTAAGGATAAGGGGGAATTCCTTTAGGACCGAGATGAGGAAAACATTCTTTACACAGAGAGTGGTGAGTCTCTGGAATTCTCTGCCACAGAAGGTAGTTGAGGCCAGTTCATTGGCTATATTTAAGAGGGAGTTAGATGTGGCCCTTGTGGCTAAGGGGATCAGGGGGTATGGAGAGAAGGCAGGTACGGGATACTGAGTTGGATGATCAGCCATGATCATATTGAATGGCGGTGCAGGCTCGAAGGGCCGAATGGCCTCCTCCTGCACCTATTGTCTATGTTTCTATGATTCTATGTTTCTCCTCGTGATCCAAGTGGCACTGTAAATGACCCGATTGTAATCATGTATTGTCTTTCCGCTGGCTGGTTAGCTCGCAACGAAAGCTTTTCACTGTACCTCGGTACACGTGACAATAAACTGAACCGACCTCCAACTCAAAAACTGCCCAAAATGATGCATTGATTTGATTCACTGGATGTCGGATAATTGGGCAAACTGCCATCAAGGAGGAGTCATTCTCAGGTACACAAAATGGTGGTGGATTCTGTAATAGCTGTCATGGAATAACTGGGGGGAGTAGAAAGCCTCTATCACTCTGTGAATAAAAACCATGGGGCAGTCACGGTGGCGCTACGGTAGAGTTGCCGCCTCACAGCGCCAGAGACCCGGGTTCCATCCCGACTACGGGCGCTGTCTGTACGGAGTTTGCACGTTCTCCCCGTGACCTGCGTGGGTTTTCGCCGAGATCTTCGGTTTCCTCCCACACTCCAAAGACGTGCAGGTTTGTAGGTTAATTGGCTTGGTGTAAATGTAAAAATTGTCCCTAGTGTGCGGGGATCGCTGGTCAGCCTGGACTCTGTGGGCCGAAGGGCCTGTTTACGCGCTGTACCTCTAAACTAATCTAAACTGAAGGTATGGCCAAAGGAGAGGGAGAGTTGGCCATTCCCTCTCCCATCGACTCCATCCGCACCTCACGCTGCCCCGGCAAGGCCAGCAGCCCAGACCATCACACAAACCAACCTCCCTTCCATCAACTCCATCCACACCTCACGCTGCCCCGGCAAGGCCAGCAGCCCAGACCATCACACAAACCAACCTCCCTTCCATCAACTCCATCCACACCTCACGCTGCCCCGGCAAGGCCAGCAGCCCAGACCATCACACAAACCAACCTCCCTTCCATCAACTCCATCCACACCTCACGCTGCCCCGGCAAGGCCAGCAGCATCATCAAGGACCAGTCTCACCCCGGCCACTCCCTCTTCTCCCCTCTCCCATCGGGCAAGAGGTACAGAAATGTGAAAACGAACGCACACACCTCCAGATTCAGGGACAGTTTCTTCCCAGCTGTTATCAGGCAACTGAACCATCCTACCACAACCGGAGAGCGGTCCTGAACTACTATCTACCCTCATTGGTGACCCTCGGACTATCCTTGATCGGACTTTGCTGGCTTTACCTTGCACTAAACGTTATTCCCTTATCGTGTATCTGTACACTGTGGACGGCTCGATTGTAATCATGTATTGTCTTTCCGCTGGCTGGTTAGCTCGCAACAAAAGCTTTTCACTGTACCTCGGTACACGTGACAGTAAACTGAACTGAAATTAGCTAATCAAAGAGCATTTCCAGTGGGAGTCATAGAGTGATACAGTGTGGAAACAGGCCGTTCGGCCCATCTTGCCCATACGGGCCAACAATGTCCCAGCTACACTAGTCCCACCTGCCTCTGTTTGGTCCATATCCTTCCAAACCTGTCCTATCTATGTACCTGTCTAACTGCCTCTTAAATGAT
>OY740805.1:26174514-26197239 GCA_963514005.1 Raja brachyura | reverse complement strand
GTGATCATGGCTGATCATCCCCAATCAGTACCCCGTTCCTGTCTTCTCCCCATATCCCCTGACTCCGCTATCTTTAAGGGTTCTATCTAGCTCTCTCTTGAAAGCATCCAGAGAACCGGCCTCCACCGCCCTCTGAGGCAGAGAATTCCACAGACTCACCACTCTCTGTGAGAAAAAAGTGTTTCCTCGTCTCCATTCTAAATGGCCTACTCCTTATTCTTAAACTGTGGCCCCTGGTTCTGGACTCCCCCAACATCGGGAACATGTTTCCTGCCTCTAGCATGTCCAAACCGTGAAAACCCTGTTTCAATGAGGCCCCCCCTCCCCCCATCCATCTAAACTCCAGCGAGTACAGGCCCAGTGCCGACAAACGCTCATCATAGGTTAACCCACTCACTCATTCCTGGGATCGTTCTTGTAAACCTCCTCTGGACCCTCTCCAGAGCCGGCACATCCTTCCTCAGATATGGGGCCCAAAATTCTGGTTCTCTGGATGCGTTCAAGAGAGAGCTAGACAGTTTAAGAATAAGGGGTAAGCCATTTAGAACGGAGACGAGGAAACACTTTTTCTCACAGAGAGTGGTGAGTCTGTGGAATTCTCTGCCTCAGAAGGCGGGTGGAGGCCGGTTCTCTGGATGCTTTCAAGAGAGTTAGATAGAGCTCTTAAAGATAGGGGATATGGGGAGAAGGCAGGAACGGGGAACTGATTGGGGATGATCAGCCATGATCACATTGAATGGCGGTGCTGGCTCGAAGGGCCGAATGGCCTACTCCTGCACCTATTGCCTACTGTCTAAAACTGCTCCCAATATGCGTCCAGACCAGCGCCTTATAGAGCCTCAGCGTTACATCCCTGTTTTTTTTTATCCCAACGTTTCTTAATGTTCCCGATGTTGTCCTGGACTTCCCCAACATCGGGAACAATCTTCCTGCATCTAGCCTGTCCAACCCCTTAAGGAGGGAGGCAAGGGGTGGGACAGGGGTGAGGTAGAGAAGGATCAGGAACATGGGGTAGAAGCAGGGACTGATTCGGGAATATTGGGAAGCGGAGGGGGGGGGGGGGGGGGCACATGTAACAATGGAAGCCATTGATTTGGAAGGCTCCCGGGAGATTGGAATTTGGGAAGGGGGGGGGGGTCCCCACATGAACCGATGGGCTTGCAGGCACCAGCGGTAACCAATGGTTACGTGACATCGATGGGTCCGATGCCGGGACAGCCTCCGCTGCTGTTTAACTTTTTTTTAAAATTAAAAAAAAGAAATCAGTGATAAAAACCATTTCACCTCCATTACGGTTTAAACGTGCTTTACTCGGAAGTGCCCAACCGGAATTGGAGGGGGGTGACTGCTGAAGAGGTGGTGGGGAATGGTGATGGTTGATGGGATGGTGGGATCGTCCCCTCCCTTCCCCCCCCCCCCCCTCTCCTCCCTTCCCCCCCCTCTCTTTAACCCCTCATTCACCAGGCATGGGTTGGTTCCCTTCATTGGGACCAGATCATTCCTTCTTCTTGTCTCACCTCCCGGCCTTTGTTCCCTTCTGTGTCCCAGTCCCGCCATGACCTTTCCACTTTCTCCCCCCCCCCGTCTGTCCGTTCCCCTCTCGGCTGCGGTGGTCTTTTATTTTTTTCTGCCCCCCCCCCCCCTCCTCTCTCCTTCCGGAAGTTCATAGGTTCCCGGGGGTGGGGGGGGCGCTGGGAGAGGCCGTTCGGCCCAAAGTCCAAGTCAAAGTCAAAAGAGTTTATTGTTATGTGTCCCTGCTATTCTGCCCCTCGAGCCAGGCCGATCTTCTCTCTCCCTTCCGGCCCCATTCTCGTGCCTTCTGCCCGTAAACCCCTCACACCGGCACTGAGCGTCCTTCCTTCCATCCTTAGAAACATAGACAATAGGTGCAGGAGTAGGCCATTCGGCCCTTCGAGCCTGCACCGCCATTCAATATGATCATGGCTGATCATCCAAATCAGTATCCTGTACCTGCCTTCTCTCCATACCCCCTGATCCCTTTAGCCACAAGGGCCACATCTAACTCCCTCTTAAATATAGCCAATGAACTGGCCTCAACTACCCAATGTGGCAGAGAATTCCACAGATTCGCCACTCTCTGTGTGAAAAATGTTTTTCACATCTCGATCCTAAAAGACTTCCCCCTTATCCTTAAGCTGTGACCCCTTGTCCTGGACTTCCCCAACATCGGGAACAATCTTCCTGCATCTAGCCTGTCCAACCCCTTAAGAATTTTGTAAGTTTCTATAAGATCCCCCCTTAATCTTCTAAATTCCAGCGAGTACAAGCCGAGTCTATCCAGTCTTTCTTCATATGGAAGTCCTGCCATCCCAGGCATCAGTCTGGTGAACCTTCTCACTCTTTAACGTTGTCCATCCCTCCCGAGCACTCCGGGGCTCATCGGAGCGGCTAGGGTGCTCCCGCCCCCCTCGGAAGTGGCATCTGCCCCCTTCTCCCTTCCCCCCCGCCTCCGTCAAGAGAGAGACCGGTTGTCCTGAAGCCACGGAGGTTCCCCAAGTAGGTTCTCAAGTAAATGCTCCGATGGGCCTGTCCCATCTATGTCCTCCGTGTTCCGCACCTCACTTACAAGGGCGGCACGGTGGCCCAGCGGGTAGAGTTGCTGCCTTGCAGCAGCACGGCGCCGGAGTCCCGGGTTCGATCCCGACTACCGGCGCTTGCCTGTACGGAGTTTGTACCATCAGCCCCACGTGACCTGCGTGGGTTTTCTCCGACACCCACACTCCAAAGTAGCCCCTAGTGCGTGTCGGATTGAGTTAACGTGCGGGGACCCGCTGGTCAGCACGGACTCGACGGGCCGAAGGGCCTGCTTCCGCACGGCATCTCTGCACTAAACTAATCTAACCATCTCCCTTGTCCCTGGCCCATCTAGTTTGTCGGCTACCATCTCATTGGGATGACAAAAGAGGTCGCAAAGGCTCCACCACCCAGTGGGTGGAGCATTTAGACAATAGACAATAGGCGCAGGAGGAGGCCATTCGGCCCTTCGAGCCCGCACCACCATTCATTGCGCTCATGGCTGATCATCCCCAATCAGGTGCAGGAGGAGGCCGTTCGGCCCCTCAAGCCAGCACCGCCAATCACTGTGACCACAGCTGATCGTCCCCTATCAATAACCCGTGCCTGCCTTCTCCCCATATCCCCTGACCCCACTAGCCCCTAGAGCTCTATCCAACTCTCTCTTAAATCCATCCAGTGACTTGGCCTCCATCTTCGGTTCCCTCCCACACTCAATAGACAATAGGTGCAGGAGGAGGCCATTCGGCCCCTCGGGCCAGCACCGCCATTCACTGTGATCATGGCTGATCATCCCCAATCAGTACCCCGTTCCTGCCTTCTCCACATATCCCCTGACTCCGCTATCTTTAAGAGCCCTATCTAGCTCTCGCTTTAACCTATCCAGAGAACCGGCCTCCACCGCCCTCTGAGGCAGAGAATTCCACAGACTCACCACTCTCTATGTGAAAAAGTGTTTCCTCGTCTCCGTTCTAAATGGCTTACCCCTTATTCTTAAACTGTGTGGCCCCTGGTTCTGGACTCCCCCAACATCGGGAACATGTTTCCTGCCTCTAGCGTGTCCAAACCCTGAACAGTCTTATATGTTTCAATAAGATCCCCTACGGTTCTGGACTCTTTACTCGAAAGGGGCAGAAGGCCACCTCAATTTCAAGTCTTTGTCCGTACATTATGGTTGGCGGGTTGGGATTGTGAGCGTTTTGGCCCTTTCCACACAGCGATGCCTGCGATGGTACCATGTATCGTGAGAAGGTCCCCCCTTGCCCCCTCCCATATCCCACCGTATCCCCCCCACCCCCACCCATTGGCCCACCACCCATTCTGGGAACCAGGGAGAAAAAAAAGATGAATTGCAGAATCTGCTCTTCGGTAAAACACTTTTAATGTCATGCGTGCCTGTACTTTTTAAAACTATTAACCCTTTGAGGACTGTCGACCTATTGGCATGGCATGCGTCAACTCACCAAAGAGAGACAGAAAATGGCGGCTTCGCTCAGCGGGACGGGCAGCATCTCTGCAGACGAGGAACGGGTGGCGTTGCTGGGTCGAGGCCCTTCTCCGTCCCCCGTGTTTTGACGGGGTGCAGCAGGAAAGTGGAGTTACACGTGAATGAGTGTGGGCCGATTTATGTCTCGAGGGAAATTGCTGGGGTTCTTATGGGCCTGAAGCTTTCAATTCTCCTCCATTTAACTGGGCGCCACTGTCATAGTGCGTTCTGGCACAGAAACGGGCCCTTTGGCCCAACCTATGAAGATGAAAACATGACATCCTGGCTCGAATACCCAATATCCCGACTGATGAATGCGGGCATACCGCACGCCGGCCAACATGTCCCATCTACACTAGTCCCAGAGTGATACAGTGTGGAAACAGGCCCTTCGGCCCAACTTGCCCACACCGGCCAACATGTCCCAGCTACACTAGTCACAGAGTGATAGTGTGGAAACAGGCCCTTCAGCCCAACTTGCCCACACCGGCCAACGTGCCCCATCTACACTAGTCACAGAGTGATACAGTGTGGAAACAGGCCCTTCGGCCCAACTTGCCCACACCGGCCAACATGCCCCATCTACACTAGTCCCACCTGCCTGCGTTTGGTCCATATCCCTCCAAACCTGTCCTATCCATGTACCTGTCTAACTAACTGTTTCTTAAACGTTGGGATAGTCCCAGCATCAATAGACAATAGGTGCATGAGTAGGCCATTCGGCCCTTCGAGCCAGCACCGCCATTCAATGTGATCATGGCTGATCATCCCCAAGCAGTATCCCGTTCCTGCCTTCTCCCCATAGCCCCATGACTCCGCTATCTTTAAGAGCCCTATCTAGCTCTCTCTTGAAAGCATCCAGAGAACCGGCCTCCACCGCCCTCTGAGGCAGAGAATTCCACAGACTTACCGCTCTCTGTGAGAAATAGTGTTTCCTCGTCTCCGTTCTAAATGGCTTACTCCTTATTCTCAAACTGTGGCTCCCCCAACATCGGGAACATGTTTCCTGCCTCTAGCGTGTCCAAACCCTTAACAATCTTAAATGTTTCAATGAGATCCCCTCTCATCCTTATAAACTCCAGAGTGTACAAGCCCAGCTGCTCCATTCTCTCAGCATATGACAGTCCCGCCATCCCTGAAATTAACCTTGTGAACCTACGCTGCACTCCCTCAATAGCAAGAATGCCCTTCCTCAAATTAGGGGACCAAAACTGCACACAATACTCCAGGTGTGGTCTCACTAGGGCTCTGTGCAACTGCGAACCTACGCTGCACTCCCTCAATAGCAAAAAAGTCCTTCCTCAAATTAGGAGAGCAAAACTGCACACAATACTCCAGGTGTGGTCGCACCAGGGCTCTGTGCAACTGCAGTTGGACCTCCTTGCTCCTAAACTCAAATCCTCTCGCAATGAAGGCCAACTTCAGTTTGCTTTCTTCACTGCCTGCTGGACCTGCATTCAGTCCTGGCGACATCCTGGTGAATATTCTCGGCGCCCTCTCCAAGTGCAACTTCAAGTGAAACTTCTTTCCCATATTGTGGTTGGATCGGGTGGGTGAAGATAGGCGGGAGGGCATTGGCTCGGTGAGGAGTCAACCCAGAACTGACAAATTGGCTGCCCCCATTGACAAGGCCGCAAAACTGCACGAGAGCCTGTCCCGAAGGCCCCACCGCAGCAAGGCTGGCCCCAGGCTACGCCTGTGCCCAGATCACGCCGTCTCTCGTTTGCAATAAGAATCGGAAGGCCTCAAAGGGTTAATGTCTTTCCATTTCTCATGAGGATTGCTTAAGGATTATTGTCTTGTTAACAATGACCTGCGCGGAATGGTAGACTGTCAAAAGACCAGAGCAGTTTTGAGCGGTGATTCTTCACGTCTGACCACTTGCCAAATTCAATTAACCCTTCTCCCCTTCTTTTTGAAAAAAAAACAAAAAAAAAAAGCTCTTTGATCTGTCTCCGGTGAGATCTCTCCCTCGCCGTTTTTGGAAACCACTCAGTTGGGTCCAACTTGAACCTGGTGCCAAAGGTGGAGTAACTCAGCGGGACGGGCAGCATCTCTGGAGAAAAAGGAATGGGTGACGTTTCATGTCGAGACCCTTCTTACAGACTGAGAGTCGGGGGAAGGGGGAGACGAGAGATCTAGACAAGGATGTGGAGAGATGTAGAACAAATGAATGAAAGATGTGCAAAAAAGTAACAATGATAAAGGAAGCAGGCCATTGTTAGCTGTGGGCTAGGTGAAAACGGGTTGCAGACAATGAGACTCAACAAGGCGACTGAAGCTTGTCGGGAGGGACTTGAAGGGAGGGATGGAGAGAGAGGTACAACGACTTGGGTGGGGGAGAGGACGGAGAGTGAGGGAAAGCAAGGGTTACTTGAAGTTAGAGAAGTCAATGTTCGTACCGCTGGGGTGTGAGCTGCCCAAGTGGAATATGAGGTGCTGTTCCTCCAATTAGCGCTGGGCCTCACTCTGACAGTGGAGGAGGCCCAGGACAGAAAGGTCAGTGTGGGAATGGGAGGGGGAGTTGAAGTGTTTGGCCACCGGGAGATCGGGTGGGTTTAGACGGACTGAGCGGGGGTGGTCAGCGAGTGCTTCTCCTCTCACCAAATGGTTTGCTGTGGACCCCACGCTCAGAGTAACTGAGCTCCCCCTGACCTGGTCTCCTGAGTCACAAGTGATTTTGGGATAGTTCAGGCATGGAGGGACAGAATGGCCTTCTTCATTCCTTGTGCTGCTACAATGGACAGGCCACTTTCGCAACTGAATGACCCGCACAATCGAAAGGACACAGAGTGCTGGAGTAACTCAGCGGGTCAGGCAGCATCTGTGGAGAACATGGATAGGTGACGTTTCACAGAGTGCTGGAGTAACTCAGCGGGTCAGGCAGCATCTGTGGAGAACATGGATAGGTGACGTTTCACAGAGTGCTGGAGTAACTCAGCGGGTCAGGCAGCATCTGTGGAGAACATGGATAGGTGACGTTTCACAGAGTGCTGGAGTAACTCAGCGGGTCAGGCAGCATCTGTGGAGAACATGGATAGGTGACGTTTCACAGAGTGCTGGAGTAACTCAGCGGGTCAGGCAGCATCTGTGGAGAACATGGACAGGTGACGTTTCACAGAGTGCTGGAGTAACTCAGCGGGTCAGGCAGCATCTGTGGAGAACATGGATAGGTGACGTTTCACAGAGTGCTGGAGTAACTCAGCGGGTCAGGCAGCATCTGTGGAGAACATGGATAGGTGACATTTCGGGTCTGGACCCCTCTTCAAACTGATTGTAGAGGAAAAAGAAAACTGGAATAGGGACCCTATTCAAGAGACCTGGGTTCAATCCTGACTAGGGGTTTTCCCCGCGACCTGCGCGGATTTTCGCCGAGATCTTCGGTTTCCTCCCACACTCCAAAGACGTGCAGGTTTGTAGGCTAATTGGCTTTGGTAGAGATTGTAAATTGTCCCTAGTGTGTGTAGGATAGTGTTAGTGTGCGGGGATCGCTGGTCGGCGCGGACTCGGTGGGCCGAAGGGCCTGTTTCTGCGCTGTATGAGATGAGTGCGTGAAGTTGCCTGATGGTTGGTGTGGAGTGATAGAAACATAGAACCGGGGTCCATATGAAGAAAGACTGGGTAAACTCGGCTTGTATTGAGGGGGGATCTTATAGAGACTTACAAAATTCTGAAGGGGTTGGACAGGCCAGATGACATGAGAATTAAGGGACAGAAGTTTAGGGGTACCATGAGGGGGAACTTCTTTACTCAGAGAGTGGTGGCTGTGTGGAATGATCTTCCAGCAGAAGTGGTGGAGGCAGGATCGATTTTAACATTTAAAAGTAAAGTGGATAGGTATATGGACGGGGAGGGAATGGAGGGGTATGGTCTGAGTGCAGGTAGATGGGACTTGGGGAAAATAAATGGTCGGCACGGACTGGAAGGGCCGAGAGGGCCTGTTTCCGTGCTGTAATTGTTATATGGTTATATGCCGGAAGATTGTTCCCGATGTTGGGGAAGTCCAGGACAAGGGGTCACAGTTTAAGGATAAGGGGGAAGTCTTTTAGGACTGAGATGAGGAAAACATTTTTCACACAGAGAGTGGTGAATCTGTGGAATTCTCTGCCACAGAAGGTAGTTGAGGCCAGTTCATTGGCTATATTTAAGAGGGAGTTAGATGTGGCCCTTGTGGCTAAAGGGATCAGGGGGTATGGAGAGAAGGCAGGTACAGGATATTGAGTTGGATGATCAGCCATGATCATATTGAATGGTGGTGCAGGCTCGAAGGGCCGAATGGCCTACTCCTGCACCTATTGTCTATGTTTCTACGATCGCTGGCCGGCGCAGACCCGGTGGGCCAAAGGGCCTAATTCCGCGCTGTACCTCCAGACTGAAAAAAAGATGTACAAACAGTCCCTCGTGTGTGTGGGGCAGTGTTACTGTGCGGGGATCGCTGGTCAGCACGGACCCGGTGGGCCGAAGGGCCTGTTTCCGCGCTGTATCTCCAAACTAATTGAAACAGATTTTGAGGAAAATACTGGGGGAGGCGACACGATTTTGTGGTCGGACCGGGTCATTTTGGACTTTGTCACCCTCTGCCATTGCCAACCGAGACTTGGTGGTGGAGGAAGGGGAGGGGTTGGGGGGGGGGGGACAGGTTGCTGAAACTGCTCTGCTCTTCAGATAACGTAGCAAGTATATTGTTCTAAATATTTTCCTGTATTGACCTGCCTGGGGTATTGGCATGCGTGTGCATGTCTTGTGTCGGAGTGAGCACTTGCATGCCCTTTGGGGGGCGTTTACGGGTGATGCTCTTGCGCCTTGAAAATCCCCACCCAACCCCCCCCATCCACCCCCAATGCCACCTTAATCCCAATTACAGAACAACACATTCCTCAAAGGAAGCCCACAGATCTGGAAAAATTACTCCTTTCCTCCAGTCATCGAGTCGCACAGCGTGGAAACAGGCCCTTCGGCCCAACTTGCCCACACCGGCCAACATGCCCCACCTACGCCAGTCCCACCTGCCCGCGTTTGGCCCACGTCCCGCCAAACCTGTCCTATCCATGTACGTCAAGTCAAGTCAAGTCAAGTCAAACAAACTTTATTGTCATTTAGAAATACATCGATATATACAATTCCAAACGAAATTCCAAACGTTGCATTTGGCTCCCCGTGCAACACGGTCATTAACAGAAGGATAAACATGGATAAAATGGCTAAAAAGTATAAATAGACAATGGTGGCAGCCCATTACATGGCATTCAGGAGTCTGATGGCTCGTGGGAAGAAGCTGTTGCAGAACCTTGATGTTCTGCTCCTTATGCTGCGATATCTTTTTCCCGAGGGCAGCAGAGTGAACAGTCCGTGATGGAGATCGATGTGTGGGGTCTTTTATAATACTGCTGGCCTTAGACACACAGCGTTTGGTCGCAATATCCCCGATTGAGGGGAGAGAGGTCCCGATGATTTTTTCCGCTGTCCTCACCACTCTCTGCACGGACTTCCAGTCGGAGGCTCTACAGTCCCCAAACCAGACAGAGATACAGCTGGTCAGAATACTCTCTATGGTGCCCCTGTAGAAAGTAGTGAGGATGGGATGGGGGAGGTGAGCTCTTCTCATCCGGCGCAGAAAGTGCAACCGCTCTTAACTGTTGATGAGACGTTATATGACCGGGTCAGTCTGTTAGTGATCTGCACCCTCAGGAACTTTGTGCTACTGACCACCTCCACATCGCTGTCATTGACGTGAAGTGGTGTGGGACTGTGCCGGGTTTTCCTGAAGTCGACGATGACCTCCTTTGTTTTTTCGACATTCAGGATCAGGTTGTTCGTATTGCACCTGTCCAGCCTTTGCTTCCCCTCTCTCTCCATCCCTTCCCCCTTCCCAGTTCTCCCACCAGTCCGACTGTCTTCGACCACGTTTTATCTCAGTTTGCCTTGCTGTATCTATTCCACATTCCCTGGATCTCCATCCTCTCTCTCCTGCTTTCACACCTTACACTTCCTTATCTACGTATCTCCCTCTCCCCTGACGTCAGTCTGACGAAGGGTCTCGACCCGAAACGTCACCCATTCCTTCTCTCCAGAGATGCTGCCTGTCCCCGCTGAGCTACTCCAGCGTTTTGTGATTGCCTGTCCAACTGTTTCTTCAACTTTTGGGATAGTCCCAGCCTCAACTACCTCCTCCGCCAGCTCGTTCCATACGCCCACCGCCCTTTGTGTGAAAAAGTTACCCCTTAGATTCCGATCAAACCTTTTCCCCTTCACCTGTGTCCTCTGGTCCTCGATTCCCCTACTCTGGGTAAAAGATTGTGCGTCTCCCCGATCTATTCCTCTCATGATCTTGTACACCTCTATAAGATCGCCCCTCATCCTCCTTAGCTCCAAGGAATAGAGACCCAGCCTGCTCAAGCTAATAGAGACCCAGCCTACTCCAACAAAAAGTGACCCATCTGACGTGGCCAAACACAGAGGCATGTGTGGAGTCTTCCTCTCAATAAGCACAAGTCGTAGGAGCAGCATTAGGCCATTTGGCCCATCTAGTCCACTCCGCCATTCAATCATGGCTGATCTATCTCCCCCTCCCAACCCCCATTCCCTGCCTTCTCCCCATAACCCCTGACACCCGCACTAATCAAGAATCTGTCTATCTCTGTCTTAAAAATATCCACTGACTTGTGGCCTCCACAGCCTTCTGGGGCAAAGAATCCCACCACCCTCTGACTAAAGAAATTCCTCCTCATCTCCTTCCTAAAGGAACGTCCTTTAATTTCTAAGGCTGGGCCCTCTGGTCCTAGACTCTCCCACTAGTGGAAACATCCAGTATTTTTGTTAAATTAGTAGCCTGCAGGACATTAAACACTCTACACGTTCCTTTTGCTGTGACGTGCCACCCTGGCCTTGACTATTCCATTGTCCATCTGACTGTTGAAGACTTCAATGACGGATTTAGATCTTTTTTTTTCAATCTTCTGGCTTTTTGAACCTTCTTTTGAAAAGTGTATGTGTCATCAATTATTGTCGCATTTATTGCGAAGGTTTTTCAGTCTCCTTAGGTTACATTTTTTTTTTGCCACAGTCCACTCACTATATTCCAGGATTACAATAGACAATAGGTGCAGGAGTCGGCCATTCGGCCCTTCAAGCCAGCATCGCCATTCAATGTGATCATGGCTGATCATCCCCAATCAGTACCCCGTTCCTGCCTTCTCCCCATATCCCCTGACTCCGCTATCTTTAAGAGCCCTATCTGGCTCTCTCTTGAAAGAATCCAGAGAACCAGCCTCCACCGCCCTCTGAGGCAGAGAATTCCACAGACTCGCAACTCTGTGTGAGAAAAAGTGTTTCCTCGTCTCCGTTCTAAATGGCTGACTCCTTATTCTTAAACTGTGGCTCCCCCAACATGGGGAACATGTTTCCTGCCTCTTTAAGAGCCCTATCTAGCTCCCTCTTGAAAGTATCCAGAGAACCTGCCTCCACCGCCCTCTGAGGCAGAGAATTCCACAGACTCACCACACTCTCTGTGAGAAAAAGTGTTTCCGACCCGAAAGGTTCCCTATTTCCTTCGCTCCACAGATGCTGCTGCACCCGCTGAGTTTCTCCAGCGTTTTTTTCCACTCTCTGTGTGAAAAAGTGTTTCCTTATCTCCGTTCTAAGTGGCTGACCCCTTATTCTTAAACTGTGGCCCCTGGTTCTGGACTCCCCCAACATCGGGAACATGTTTCCTACCTCTTAACGTGTCCAAACCCTTAATAATCTTACATGTTTCAATGAGATCCCCTCTCATCCTTCTAAACTCCAGAGTGTACAAGCCCAGCCGCTCCATTCTCTCAGCGTATGACAGTCCCGCCATCTCATTGTCTGATTTAGTTTACCCTTGGGGTAAATATGAAACCATGCGTGAATTCAGGCTCCCTTTACCATAGACATCTACTTGGGCGCATGTATCAATCTAGTCAGTATCCCGCTTCCGAATTTGGGGATAGTACACGATACGACAGAACTTTATTGATCCCAGGAGGGAAATTGATCTCCCCATCAACTCTGGGGAGCATCCCTTCTCCAAAGTCACCTGGTCCCATCAAGAGAGGCGCAGCGGTAGAGTTTCTGCCTCGCAGCGCCAGAGACCCGGGTTCGATCCTGGCCACGGGTGCTGTCTGTACGGAGTCTGCACGTTCCCCCCCCCCCCCCCCCCCCCCCCCCCGTGACCCGCCTGGGTTTTCTCCGGGCGCTCCGGTTTCCTCCCACACTCCAAAGACGTGCGGGCTTGTCGGGTGAGTTGGCTTCTGTAAATTCCCCCCCCCCCCCCCACCCCAGTGTGGAGTAGGGGAGTGTTAGTGTGTGGGGATCGCTGGTCGGCGCGGACTCGGTGAAAAGCCACGTTTTTCCCCCCCGTGGCCTGCATGGGTTGGTTTTCCCCGGAATCTCCGAGTCGATCCAACCTCTCTCTGCAGCTGAAACTCTCTGGTCCAGGTAAACTCTCCTCCGCACCCTCTCCAAAGCCTCAGCATCGTTCATGCATTGGGGCGACCACAACAGCATGCAATACTCCAAATGCAGCCTGACCTGAGCTGCATCAAGCCCTCCTGAGTCTTCAATTCAATGTCCCTAGCAGTGAGGGCAAGCATATCATATGCCTTCTTCACCACCCTACTTCAGTTCAGTTTAATGTCACGTGTACCGAGGTACAGTGAAAAGCTTTTGTTGCGAGCTAACCAGCCAGCGGGAAGACAATACATGATTACAATCGGGCCGTCCACAGTGTACAGATACACGATAAGGGAATAACGTTTAGTGCAAGGTAAAGCCAGCAAAGTCCGATCAAGGATAGTCCGAGGGTCACCAATGAGGTAGATAGTAGTTCAGGACCGCTCTCTGGTTGTGGTTGGATGGTTCAGTTGCCTGATAACAGCTGGGAAGAAACTGTCCCTGAATCTGGAGGTGTGCGTGCGTTTTCACACTTCTGTACCTCTTGCCCGATGGGAGAGGGGGGAAGAGGGAGTGGCCGGGGTGGGACTGGTCCTTGATGATGCTGCTGGCCTTGCCGGGGCAGCGTGAGGTGGGGATGGAGTCGATGGGAGGGAGGTTGGTGTGTGCGATGGTCTGGGCTGCTGGCCTTGCCGGGGCAGCGTGAGGTGCGGATGGAGTCGATGGAAGGGAGGTTGCTTTGTGTGATGGTCTGGGGCTGCCAGCCTTGCCTGGGCAGCGTGAGGTGTGGATGGAGTGCCTGCTGCCACCTTTAGTGAGCTAGCCCAAGCCTACAGTAAGGCACATCCAGCCGCTTTGTACCCAACATCGTTTAATGAGGGCAGACACAAAAAGCTGGAGTAACTCAGCGGGGACAGGCAGCATCTCTGGAGAGAAGGAACGGGTGATGTTTCGGGTCGAGACCCTTCTTCAGACTGAGAGTTGAATGAGGATTTGATTTTGTTCAGTATGAACTGCAACGCAGTCAACTGGCTGAGCGGAGAGTACTTTTACTCCCAGGGAGCCCAGAGGCAGAATAAAACCTGCTCTCGACAATGCCCATGGCGCGACGGTAGAGTTGCCGCCTCACAGCGCCAGAGACCCAGGTTCCACCCCGACTACGGGCACTGTCTGTACGGAGTTTGCACGTTCTCCCCGTGGCCTGTGGGGGTTTTCTCCCAGATCTCCGGTTTCCTCCCACACTCCAAAGACGTGCAGGTTTGTAGGTAAATTGGCTGGGTATAAATGTAAATTATCCCTAGTGTGTGTAGGATAGTGTCAGTGTGCGGGGATCGCTGGTCGGCGCGGACTCGGTGGGCCGAAGGGCCTGTTTCCCTGCTGTATCTCTAAACTAAAATGGCCTCCGTTCAACGCCAACTGCATCTTTAAATTCTACCCACATGTGAAAACGAACGCACACACCTCCAGATTCAGGGACAGTTTCTTCCCAGCTGTTATCAGGCAACTGAACCATCCTACCACAACCAGAGAGCGGTCCTGAACTACTATCTACCTCATTGGTGACCCTCGGACTATCCTTGATCGGACTTTGCTGGCTTCACCTTGCACTAAACGTTATTCCCTTATCGTGTATCTGTACACTGTGGACGGCTCGATTGTAATCATGTATTGTCTTTCCGCTGGCTGGTTAGCTCGTGACAAAAAAATCAACTACACTGGGGAATTTCTGCTGCGGTGGCACCACGATGTACAGTACCTGCTGCTGGAAGATTTTTGCTTCATTCCTGAAGAGCCTACGTCAGACCTTATACAATCCAAGCAAATCTTCCAAACACCTGGTGCAACAGAGGCCCGAAAGATTCAGAAGATCATAGGAGTAGAATTTGGCCATTCGGCCCATTCATTCAATCATGGCTGACCTATCCCTCCCTCCTAACCCCATTCTCCTGCCTTCTCCCCATAACCCCTGACACCCGCACTAATCAAGAATCTATCTATCTCTGCCTTATAAATAATCCACCGACTTGGCCTCCGCAGCCTTCTGTGGCAAAGAATTCCACAGATTCACCACCCTCTGACTAAAGAAATTCCTCCTCATCTCCTCCCTAAAAGAACATCCTTTAATTCTGAGTCTGTGGCCTCTGGTCCTAGACTCTCCCACTAGTGGAAACATCCTCTCCACATCCACTCTATCCAGGCCTTCCACTATTCTGTACGTTTCAATGAGGTCCCCCCCTCATTCTTCTAAACTCCAGCGAGTACAGGCCCTTAGATTCAGTCCAATCTGCCTTCTGTCCATTGTGAATCAGCTTGAACTTAGCTTGGTGTGAGAATCAGTTTGACAGGTAGGCCCCAAACCACCCCCTCCCCAGGTACTTTCCCCTGCAACCCCTGGAGATGCAACACCTGTCCCTATACCTCCTCCAAGGACCCCGACAGCCTTTCCAGGTGAGGCAGAGGTTTCACCTGCACCTCCTCCAACCTCATCTACTGTATCCGCTGTTCCAGGTGTGGACTCCTGTACATCGGCGAGACCAAGCGCAGGCTCGGCGATCGTTTCGCTGAACACCTCCGCTCAGTCCGCCTAAACCTACCTGATCTCCCGGTTGCCAAACACTTTAACTCCCCCTCCCATTCCCACACTGACCTTTCTGTCCTGGGCCTCCTCCACTGTCAGAGTGAGGCCCAGCGCTAATTGGAGGAACAGCACCTCATATTTCGCTTGGGCAGCTCACACCCCAGTGGCACGAACATTGACTTCTCTAACTTGAAGTAACCCTTGCTTTCCCTCTCTCTCCATCCCTCCCCTTCCCAGTTCCCCGACTTTCCTCCTGATTAAATTTAAGAGTGTTCGCCTCGTTGTCAACTTCTCCTGCCTTGCAGTGACATATTTTACATTTCCCTTGAGCTTCTTCCACTGTGATCTCCCGTTTTCACACCTTACCCCTCCTTATCTCCAGTCTCTCTCCCCCCTGCCTCCTCTCCAGAGATACTGCCTGTCCCGCTGAGTTACTTCAGCATGTTGTGGGCTACCTTCTTTCCCTGCGGATCCATCATTCCTATCTGCACTTATCCCTCAAACCCTCCCCCCCCACCCTCTAAACCCCCCCCTCAACCCCCAACCCCCCCCCCCCCGCCCGCATCCCTAAACAAACAAGAGCGTGGCATCTGGGGCCAATGCATGCACCCTGTCTTTTTTGGGGGGGGGGGGGGTGTGAATGACGGTGCCTTTCCGTTGGGGTTTGTCGCGGGACGTTTGCGCGCCCCGGTGTTGTGGCATGTACGTGTGCGCGCAATGGGTGCACCTGCGCACGCCAAGAGGGTAACGGCGACGGAACAGTTAGGGGGCAAGTCGTTCTGGGATTCCAGTCGAGACGGGAACAGGGGGCGAATGAGTCAAGACTGTTTTGTTCTCTTATGCCCCCAAATAGGACAATAGGCAACAGGTGCAGGAAGTAGGCCATTCGGCCCTTCGAGCCTGCACCGCCATTCAATGCGATCATGGCTGATCATCCCCAATCAGTACCCCCCGTTCCTGCCTTCTCCCCATATCCCCTGACTCCGCTATCTTTAAGAGCCCTATCTAGCTCTCTCTCGAAAGCATCCAGAGAACCTGCCTCCACCGCCCTCTGAGGCAGAGAATTCCACAGACTCATAGAAACATAGAAATTAGGTGCAGGAGTAGGGCATTCGGCCCTTCGAGCCTGCACCGCCATTCAATGTGATCATGGCTGATCATCCAACTCAGTATCCTGTACCTGCCTTCTCTCCATACCCTCTGATCCCCTTAGCCACAAGGGCCACATCTAACTCCCTCTTAAATATAGCCAATGAACTGGCCTCAACTACCCTCTGTGGCAGAGAGTTCCAGAGATTCACCACTCTCTGTGTGAAAAAAATCCTTCTCATCTCGGTCCTAAAGGATGTCCCCCTTATCCTTAAACTGTGACCCCTTGTCCTGGACCTCCCCAACACCGGGAACAATCTTCCTGCATCTAGCCTGTCCAACCCCTTAAGAATTTTGTAAGTTTCTATAAGATCCCCTCTCAATCTCCTAAATTCTAGAGAGTATAAACCGAGTCTATGCAGTCTTTGTTCATAAGACAGTCCTCACCACTCTCTGTGTGAAAAAGTGTTTCCTCGTCTCCGTTCTAAATGGCCGACCCCTTATTCTTAAACTGTGACAATAGACAATAGGTGCAGGAGGAGGCCATTCGACCCGTCGAGCCAGCACCGCCATTCAATGTGATCATGGCTGATCGTCCCCAATCAGTACCCCTGTGGCCCCTGGCTCTGGACTCCCCCAACATCGGGAACATGTTTCCTGCCTCCAGCGTGTCCAAGCCCTTAATAATCTCAAATGTTTCAATACAATCCCCTCTCATCCTTCTAAACCCCAGAGTGTACAAGCCCAGCCGCTCCATTCCCTCATCATATGACAGTCCCGCCATCCCGGGAATTAACCTTGTAAACCTACGCTGCACTCCCTCAATAGCAAGAATGTCCTTCCTCAAATTAGGGGACCAAAACTGAACAAGGACCCCCAGATCCCATTGTACTTCCCCTTTTCCAAACGTGACGCCATTTACATAATAATCTGCCTTCCTGTTTTTGCTACCAAAGTGGACAACCTCACATTTACCCACATTAAACTGCATCTGCCATGTATCTGCCCACTCCCCCAACCTGTCCAAGTCACCCTGCATTCTCAGCATCAAATGTTTGCTTGCAGCAGCATAACTAAATATGATGGAGCGTTAGAGTTGCATTGTAAGTGATAGGAGCAGAATTAGGCCATTCAGCCCATCTAGTCTACTCCGCCACTCAACCATGGCTGATCTATCTCTCCCTCCTAACCCCTTTGTCCTGCCTTCTCCCCACAACCTCTGACACCCGTACTAATCAAGAATCTATCTATCCACTGACTTGTGGCCTCCTCAGCCGTCCGTGGCAATGAGTTCCACAGATTCACCACCCTCTGACTAAAGAAATTCCTCCTCATCTCCTTCCTAACGGAACGTCCTTTAATTCTGAGGCTGTGCCCTCTGGTCCTAGACTCTCCCACTAGTGGAAACATCCTCTCCACATCCACTCTATCCAGGCCTTTCACTATTCTGTACGATTCAATGAGGTCCCCCCCCCTCATTCTTCTAAACTACAGCGAGTACAGGCCCAGTGCCGACAAACGCTCATCATAGGTTAACCCACTCATTCCTGGGATCGTTCTTGTAAACCTCCTCTGGACCCTCTCCAGAGCCGGCACATCATTCCTCAGATATGGGGCCCAAAACTGCTCACAATATTCCACATGGGGCCTGACCAGTGCCTTATAGAGCCTCAGCGTTACATCCCTGTGTCTGTATACAAGGCCTCTTGAAATAAATGCTAGCATTGAGTTTGCTTTCTATGCTACCGATTCGACTCGCAGATTAACTGTTTGGGGAATCCTGCACCAGCTCTCCCGTCCCATTGCACCTCCGATGTCTAGATTCTCTCCCCATTTAGTAAATAGTCGACGCCTTTATTATTCCTCCGGCCAAAATGCAAAACCGACCAAAAATCTCAGGGAGGAGGTCCCCTTTCTTCCTTCCAAAGCCTAGCCAGTGGAGGCCCAGCGCCGACAAACGCTCATCATACGCGCGCGATCCCACTCGTTGCTGGGATGGTTCTCGTTAACCTCCTCTGGACCCTCTCCCGCAGCAGATATGGGGCCCAATTTTGGGGTCAGTTGGCGGGTGTGGGCGATAAGGTCTTGCATGTGAAGGGGCTTGATGTTGGGGTGAAAGGAAGGCCCGTTGGAATGTTTGGCCGCTAGTAATCGGATTTGGAGACCGTATGGTCCATGTGGCCAACGGGATAGACGGCTGGGGTGCCGGCTGTGTTTGTGTGTGTACAGCATGCACCAGTGTGTATCAAAGTGCTTTCGCTTTGCACGTGTAGTGAAGTGGCCCTGAATGCTTGGTGTGACTGGATGGCATGTTGATGGAGTTGTGGAGTCTGGCTGTTGACGATCAGTGTCCGGGGGCAAGAGGAGAATAACAAGGAGCGACTGTGTCTTCTTCACAGGGGAGTTCATCCGAGCGCTCTACGAGTCCGAGGAGAACTGCGAGGTGGACCCTGCCAAGTGTACCTTCTCCACCTTGGCCGATCACCAGGCCAACCTGAGGATGTGCTGCGAACTGGCACTCTGCAAGATCGTCAACTCCCATTGGTCAGTGTCCTCACACCGCACCCACCACACACGCACACTGACACACGCACGCACGCACGCACACTGATGCACGCACGCACGCACACTGACACGCACGCACACACGCACGCACACACACTGACGCACGCACACACACACACACACTGACACACGCACGCACACTGACACACGCACGCACACTGACACACGCACGCACGCACACACACTGACACGCACACACACGCACGCACACACACTGATGCACGCACGCACACACACTGACACACGCACGCACACATCCTGACGCACACGCACGCCTGCACGCACACGCACGCACACACACTGACGCACGCACCCACCACACACGCACACTGACACACGCACACACGCACACACACACGCACGCACACACACACACTGGCGCACACACGCACACGCACGCCTGCAGACACACACACGTGCACACAGACTGACACACGCGCGCACACACGCGCACGCCACACACGCACGCACACACACACTCACACACACACACGCACGCACACACACTGACACACACGCACTCGCACACAGACACGCACACACACACACGCACATACACTGACACACACACTGACACACGCACACACACACGCACTCGCACACAGACACACGCACACACACTGACACACGCACATACACTGACACACACACTCGCACACTCACACACACACGCACACACACACGCACACTCACACACGCACACACACACTCACACCAGTGGTCGCAGCCTCAGAATTAAAGGACGTTCTTTTAGAAAGGAGATGAGGAGGATCTTCTTTAGTCAGAGGGTGGTGAATCTGTGGGATTCATTGCTACGGAAGGCTGCGGAGGCCAAGTCAGTGGATATTTTTAATGCAGAGATTGACAGATTCTTGATCAGTGCGGGTGTCAAGGGTTATGGGGAGAAGGCAGGAGAATGGGGTTAGGAGGGAGAGATAGATCAGCCATGACTGAATGGCGGAGCAGACTCGATGGGCCGAATGGCCTAATTCTGCTCCTAAAACCTGTGACGTCTACTCTGCCATTCTATCTCTCCCTCCTAACCCCATTCTCCTGCCTTCTCCCCATAACCCCTGACTCCAGTATGTAGGAAGGAACTGCAGATACTGGTTAACACTGAAGATAGACACAAAATGCCGGAGCAACTTGATTTCCCTCTCCATGTCTCTCCATCCCTCCCCCGTCCTAATTCTCCGGCCAGATTAAATTCTAACTTTGTTTGCTCCACTGTCACCTTCCCCGAGCTGCCAATTCCACATGTTCCTTCAGATCATCCCCTTTGATGCCTCACTTTCACACCTTACCCGACCATATCTCTTCCGTGTCTCCCCTCTCCACCTGACTCTCAGTCGGAAGAAGGGTCTCGCCCCGAAACGTCGCCCATTCCTTCCCTCCAGAGATGCCGCCTGTCCCGCTGAGTTACTCCAGCTTCTAGTGTCTAGGACAGATAAATAACCTGCAGAAGGACGCAGAGAAGATTTAGTAGTTCCACAGTGCTTTATCTCTCACTTAAGCAACCACACGGTGAAACTCCTTTTACAGGGATGTAACGCTGAGGCTCTATAAGGCGCTGGTCAGGCCCCATGTGGAATATTGTGGGCAGTTTCGGGCCCCACATCTGAGGAAGGATGTGCCGGCTCTGAAGAGGGTCCAGGGGAGGTTCACAAGAACGATCCCAGGAATGAGTGGGTTCACCTATGATGAGCGCAGATAATACTGACTACGGCTGCTGCCTGTACGGAGTTTGCACGTTCTCCCTGTGAGACCGGCGTTGGTTTCCTCCGGGTGCTCCAATTTCCTTCCACGCTCCAAAGACGTGCAGGTTTGCAGGTTAATTGGCTTGGGTAAAATTGTAAATTGTCCCTAGTGTGTGGAGGATAGTGCTAGTGTGCGGGGATCGCTGGTCGGCGTCGACTCGGTGGGCCGAAGGGCCTGTTTCCGCACCGTATCCCTTAACATAAAACTGCCCAACACTAACCTCAATAACAATGACCTTAGAAACATAGAAAATAGGTGCAGGAGGAGGCCATTCGGCCCTTCGAGCCTGCACCGCCATTCAATATGATCATGGCTGATCATCCAACTCAGTATCCCGTACCTGCCTTCTCTCCATACCCCCTGATCCCTTTAGCCACAAGGGCCACATCTAACTCCCTCTTAAATATAGCCAATGAACTGGCCTCAACTACCCTCTGTGGCAGAGAGTTCCAGAGACCCACCACTCTCTGTGTGAAAAAAGTCCTTCTCATCTCGGTCCTAAAGGATTTCCCCCTTATCCTTAAGCTGTGACCCCTTGTCCTGGACCTCCCCAACATCGGGAACAATCTTCCTGCATCTAGCCTGTCCAACCCCTTAAGAATTTTGTAAGTTTCTATAAGATCCCCTCTCAATCTCCTAAATTCTAGAGAGTATAAACCGAGTCTATGCAGTCTTTGTTCATAAGACAGTCCTGACATCCCAGGAATCAGTCTGGTGAACCTTCTCTGCACTCCTTCCATGGCAAATGATGATGAGGGTAGTTGTGGCCAGTTCATTGGCGATATTTAAGAGGGAGTTAGATGTGGCCCTTGTGCCTAAGGGGATCAGGGGGTATGGAGAGAAGGCAGGTACGGGATACTGAGTTGAATGATCAGCCATGATCATATTGAATGGCGGTGCAGGCTCGAAGGGCCGAATGGCCTACTCCTGCACCTAATTTCTATGTTTCTAAAGACCTCAATTAAATCCCCCTTTACCCTTCTGCGCTCCAAAGAATAAAGACCTAACTTGTTCAACCTTTCTCTGTAACTTAGTTGCTGGAACCCAGGCAACATTCTAGTAAACCTCCTCTGTACTCTCTCTATTTTGTTGACATCCTTCCTAGAATTAGGCGACCAAAATTGTACACCATACTCCAGAATTGGTCTTACCAATGCCTTGTACAATTTTAACATTACTTCCCTACTCCTATATTCAATGCTCTGATTTATAAAGGCCAGCACACCAAAAGCTTTCTTTACCACCCTATCTACATGCGATTCCACCTTCAGGGAACTATGCACAGTTATTCCTAGATTCCTCTGTTCCACAGCATTCCTCAATTCCCTACCATTTACCATGTACGTCCTATTTTGATTTGTCCTGCCAAGATGTAGCACCTCACACTTATCAGCATTAAACTCCATCTGCCATCTTTCAGCCCACTCTTCCAAATGGCCCAAATCTCTCTGTAGACTTTGAAAATCTACCTCTACATGATAAAGGGAATAACGTTTAGTGCAAGATGAAGCCAATAATCACCGATCAGAGATAGTCTGAGGCTCCCAGATGACCATGAAACATGATTAAGGATGAATAGGACACAAAGTGCTGGAGTGAGTAGGTCAGGCATGCATCTCTGGAGGACATGGATAGGCCATGTTTCGGGTCGGGACTCGAAACATCACCTATCAATGCACTTTGCGCATTGACTAACATCTGAAGTTCCTTGTTTCTAAGTGACTATGGCTGATCTAGTCCATGCCCCACCTCTTCCTCTGCACTCCAGCACCTGCAGTTCCTTCTTTAACACAAAATTCCATTAAATCTCCTCTGTACTCTCGCTTACCTGTGTTCCCTTTTACCTGTGTTCTTGGGCCCGTGAAGATACAGCCAGTAAGGATTTCATTGTTCCAGTGCGTATGACAAATGCTCGACTGTTAAAATGGAGGCTGCTTCATGTCGCGTTGTACAGTGGCTGTATATCTTCAAGTGGCGTTGGTAATGTCTTTCCCCTTCGTGTGTGTCTCTCCCTCGCACAGCGTCTTCCCGCGGGAGCTGAAGGAAGTGTTTGCCTCCTGGAGGCACCGCTGTGCGGAGCGTGGGCGGGAGGACATCGCCGATCGCCTCATCAGCGCCTCCTTGTTCCTCCGCTTCCTCTGCCCCGCCATCATGTCGCCCAGCCTCTTCAACCTGATGCAGGAGTATCCGGACGACAGGACCTCCAGGACCTTAACCCTCATCGCCAAAGTCATTCAGAACCTGGCCAACTTCACCAAGTAAGTCCCTCCAGAGAGAGTCTGGGTCCACGTGTGCCCGCCCC